>PVJA010010972.1:0-56008 GCA_004027025.1 Myocastor coypus
CTTTCTAAAGAATTTTCCAAAATTACTGTTACCTCTTTTCTTTTTCATACTGAGGAACATATCAAGGACCTTTGAACTAAGATACCTTCCAGTCTGGCCATTCTTTTTTTCTTATTTTAATCAATGTCTCTGCCAGTTTCTTTCTTTTTTATGAATTTAGGACAAGGGATACATGGTCTACAGGGTCTCACTAAGAAGCTCAGATTCATAGTGATTCTCCTATTTTCAGCCTCCCAGAGCACTGGGATTACAGGCTTGTGCCAACATACTCAGTCTCAATCTCAGGCACAGTGTGCTCTGGAGGCTGGGTGAGCACACCATGGCACGCCAGGGATCGAACCCCAGCTGCTGCATTCTGCCAAAGCAGGCACTTTAGTCCACTGAGCTATCAGGCCCACCCCGTCTGCAAGTTTCTAAATTGCCCAGGCTTGGTTCCAATTTGTAATCTTCCTGCCTCAGCCTCCCAGAGTGCAGCGATTACAGGTGAATGCTACCATCCCTAGTTCTCCGTGATTATTTGCTTGTTTGTCTCTTTGAGACAGAATTTCACTGTGCAGTCCAGGCTGGCCTTGAGGTGACAGTAATCCTCTTGCCTCTGCCTCCCAAAGTCTGGGATTACAGGTATGTGGCCCCACAGCTGGCCTGGCCTTCACTGTTCATTTACTGAGTGCATTTAAACTCATAAGAAAAAATAATAAATACTAAATGATGAACCAAATGCATTGGCATGCTCTACTGGGGCAAGTACAGAGAGGACACTTAAAAACAATGGCGGCAAAGTCTTAGCAGCTGCATTGCAGCTCCACAGCACTGTCTTTTTCTTTGTTCACTAACAGATTTATGAGACTGTTACATTTCCTAAGGGGCAGGCAATTACAGTTCCACTTTGGTAGGATGTTCCTTAAGTTACATGTCATAGAGAACCTTTAGAAAGTGAACGCTGATGAGCCTTAGTTAGGACCTTCTGTCCCTTGTCTCTTAGGAGGAGCCCTGACTTGGAAATGTGAGTTGTGGCCCCAGCAGAAGCAATGACTAGAGCAGAAATGACCCAGGGCAGGTATGGGAACGTGACTGCAGCTCAGCCGCCACTCAGCATACCTGCCGTGGTGTAGCCCAGCAGTAGGCACTGATGGACATAGAGACAAAACAGGAATAGGTCTGTACATGTCATGTGCAGAAATATCTGTAGTTAAAATTGGAGAGGAAGAGGAACTTTAATACTGATACAGTGTGATAGAACTGCAACAATGAATTGCAGCTGGAGTGAGGAGGTGAGACAACCCTGAAGATGGTGTAGGAAGGAAGAATGGTCAATGGTTTTTCTCAGCTATCTGCTAAAGAGACTTCAGGCTTTTACTCTATGGGTTCCTCTATTATCCCTCTACTCTTTGCCAGCTCCAGGTTTCTTTCAGTCTGAGAACTCCTAGGTGTGTGCCTGTGGTGATTTCTATGCTATGCTCTTGTTTCTGCTGAGCCATGGACGAGTCCTTCTGTTGGTCTACTGGGCACCAGTGGGTCTCAAATTTATTCCCACCCCACCCCCACTCATGACAGCAGAAACTTTGCCATCGTCTGTGATGGAGGAGAGTCCTTGCTGGTGGACCCCAGAGCTCTGGGGAGGTCCATCGGGAGCACACTGAGCGGGGGTTGATTAAAGAAACTGACACAAACAGTTGGACAATTGACTGTTCATCAAGACAGAAAAAGTTGTCAAAACTAGTTTCCTCGTGTCCTATCCCTTGTCTTGTTTGGGGAAAGGTATTCATGTGTAATCAGGATGAAAAAGTTGAACCTGGATACAGTCATCTGTCTCTCTCAAGAGCCACATCAGGATATCCCAAGGCAGCTTGCGGGAGTTCCGTGAAGCATCACTGCTCAGACTCACAGAAGGGATCCTTCCAATTGTCTCCTGAGCAGGGTTAGGGCAGGAAGAGGTCCAAGGTGGAGTTCCGAGTTAGACAGTCTACGCAGGGGGCTAAGAAGAGGCAAACTTTGAATGAACTTGGCATCGTCACCAGCTCAGAGAGGAGAGGTTAAATGAGGGCGTTACATTTCAGGAAGGAATTCTGTGTGTGAAGCAACCTGCTAGGAGCCACCCAAGACAGTGGGAGAGAGGATTTAGAGACTGAAGACAGGAAGAAGGCCCCAGCTTGGCAGCTCCACACAGGAGGTTCCAGTCAACCAAGACAAGCAGCCTTATCTAGGAAGAAAAGGGAGACAGGAAGGTGGACACCGAATTCTCTGACCGGGATGGTGAAGAAGGGAGTGTTCAGTGCTTCAAACTATGACGGTTGTGTGAATCACATGAAACCTTGTGGTTTCAGCACATTTCATTCCTATTTAGTTTGAACAGCTGATATTTTTCTGTATTGCAAAATATTTTTACTTGTGGACAGATGTAAGTTTTATCTCTATCATGTTTTCTGTTAGGGGAAGAGAATACTAGAGACTAAACTCAGGGCCGTGGGCATGCTAGGCAAGCACTGGAGAGCTGAGCTATACCCACAGTTGTTTTTCTTAGGAGAGGCGGTGTTGCTAAGTTCTCTAGTGTGACTTGCGTCCACCTAAGTCAGCCTCTCAAGTAGCAGGGACCACAGGCACACACCCAAGTGCCTGCATTCCTCCACTGTTTCTTTTTTATCGGAACTTACTAACCTGTTGGTTCCTATGCTATTTTCTTAATTTCCTGAAGTAGTTTATCTAAGGATACATTTACATATATACGTTTAACCACCACAATTCCTCATCCCTACTCCATTTCACCTGGTTACCTTGATTTGCTGGTACATGTGTTGCACTCCAACACATGCCTAACTGTTCTATGAAAATTTTCCTGATCTGAAATGATATCAAAGTACATTAGTTATAACACAGCATTTTTCAAACTGTGTATTGCAATCACTAATGATGCCTGAAATCAAGTTATAGAGTCAGTCCTAATATTTTATTTATTTATTTATTTATTTATTTATTTGTTTGTTTGGTACAGGGCCTACAGGGTCTATAGAGTCTCCAGGGTCTCACTATGTAGATCAGACTCATAGTGATCCTCCTGTTTTCAGCCTCCCCAGTGCTGGGATTATAGGCGTGTGCCACCACACCCAGTCTCAATCGCCACCTCAGTGTACCCTGGGGACAGGCATACCAAGCATCAACCCCAGGTTGCTGCACTCAGCCGAAGCAGGCTCTTTAGTCTAGGGAACTACCTGGCCAGCCCCCAGCCCAAATTTTTAAAAAGTGAAATAGAACAGATTAAAAAATATTAGCATTGCCGGGCGTGGTGGTGCATGCCTGTAATCCCAGAACTCAGGAGGCTGAGGCAGGAGGATCCGTGCAAGTTCGAGACCAGCCTGGGCTACAAAAGTGAGCTCAAGGCCTGCCTGAACTGCATAGCGAGACCCTATCTCAAAAGACAAAAAAAAAAAAAAAAAAAAAAAAAAAAAAAAAAAAAAAAAAAAAAAAAAAAAAAAAAAAAAAAAAAAAAAAAAAAAAAAAAATTAGCATGCATCACACATAGTAAGAATTAGCATCCTAAGTTTTATGTATTTTTACATACATGCTTATTCTAGAACCTAATGTACAATGTATTTTGGCCTACTGTTCTTGGTTAAAAAAAAATAATTGAATGGGGCCTGGCAAGATAGCTCAGTGGTCTAAAGCGCCTGCAGGCGGCTGCAGGGACCATGGTTCAATCCCTGGCACCATATGCTGCACCAGCCCTGCCCTCACGGCAGGCTGAGCCAGCCATAAAAATAAATAAACAAACAAAAGTTCTGAAACAAGAAAAAAAAATTCTAAAAAAAAAAAAGTACCTAAAAAAAAAAAAATAAATAAATAAAAACAATAATTGAATGTTAGTGACATTGTGAAAGAAGTGGGGAGGAGATCTAAGGACCCAAGAGGTGTGGTCTCTCCTTCCGACGCTTCCAGTTTACAAATTGTGTCATCCTGACCATATTGTCCTCTTCCCCTGGGCCTTACTGATCTTGTCTACAAAGTGATGGAATGAATTTGTTCCCCAAAGTCTTTCTTCAGGCTTTTAAGAGTCTGTCTGTTGGAACTGTGGTGAACTGTATGGGGAAAGAAAGCAACTGAAGAAATGAAGAGCGTGCCTTTGAAGTCTGCTGCTCTGCTGTGGAGAAGAGTTACATTAATACTGGTAGTTTTGGCTGGCAAGATAGCCCAGCAGAGTAAAGCACCTGGTTGGGTAGGCTTAGGCAAGCATAGGGAGTGCTGTTCAATCCCTGGCACCACATACCACTCCAGCCCTGCCCCCAGGGCACAGTGAGGCAGCCAAAGTCTGGCCACGGTGGCACAGGACTGCAATCCCAGTGCTGGGGAGGCTGAAAACAGGATCACTATGTGTCCGAACTGCGTAGTGAGACCCTGTAACAACCAAATGCATTAAAAAACTAAAATAAAATAAAATACCAACAGCTCTCGGGTGCTTGGCACTGGGTACAAGCTCTAGCATCAAGTGCTTCTCAGCCTTTTGTAAGAGCAGACTTCTGCTGGATCTCATGATAGTTTGGATTGTGCAATCCTGGAGCAGGATTGAAGACAGAACCACACTCTTCTGCAAAATAGAAGGGTGGAGGAAAAATCATGAGCGGGAATCAGCAAAAAAGAACAATAACAGTTTGCATACTTGATGCTATGTGAGGAAAAAATTTAAGGGAGAAGCCTGTGGTAGCCAAAACAAAGAGATATTAAGTAGAAGTATCAAACAGGTTTTTTTTAAAGATGGGAAAAGGGAGATTGTGAAATGCAAAGCTATTTTCCTCATTTCCCTTCTCACATCTTCAGAAAATCTACAGTTTTATGCAAGTGGATTTTCTTTTGCAACTTCCAAGAGGCAAGATCTGTCAACCTGTGAGCCTAGCTCGGCTCAGCTTTGAAGCAGAAGCGGCAGTCACAAGAGTCGGAGAAGAAACAGCTGGCAACTGCTACCGAAGGCCAGTAACCTGAGCGGCCATGCTTTCTGCAGCCCCCTGGAGCTGCTTTCTTTTTCATCTTTTTTAGGATACAGCCACCCATCCCTTCCAATATGTTTACAGTTCTGCTTGAAATGGGAAACCCTTTTGGGGAGGAGGGTTCCAGAACAGAAGTTTTTATTTTCCACTGAATTCTCCTTTTTGGAAAAAGAAGAAGAAGAAGAAAGAAAGAAAACATCCCTATGCTAACATTTAGGACCTTACAAATTGCACACGTTTCTGATACTCTATTATTCCCTAGGTAACCATAAAAAATTACTTTTACCATGGTAACCACAGAGCTGGCTCTGAGAAACGCTGTTTTCAACTGTGATTTGATATATTAGCCTCAGTGGGAAATGTAAGAAAAGGGCATTTCTGTGAAGATTGATTTTTTTATAAAAGAAATTATCTTTTTTCGTATGTTATTTCATTCTTGTCAATGCACCAACATTCTTAAAGGACAAATGAAAATCATGCTTTTCCAGTGGAGCAAATTAATTCTTAATCCAGGCTTCCTGGAAGGTTGAGAGAATGGGAATTGGTCTTTTCTTCATCTAGGTTACATTTTTTTTCCCCCTGTGTTTATGAGAGTGAGGAGGCTGCAGCGGAACTGAAGCACTCCTCAGCACATGAGTTGGAGAATGTGAAAGCAGCCTGGCGGAAGTGAGACCAGGCAGGCGCTGCCTGAAGGAAATGGACATTTTTCAGACTCAGAGAGTTGCATTTCCTTTTTAGTTCTTGGTTTTTTTTTTTTTTTTTTTTTTTTCCTTGCTCATTGATTTTCATGTCACTTAAAATCATTACTAAGGCTGTCAGTTTTCTTATTTATCATCAACCAAGCACATTGGGGGATCCAATGCTTTGACTTAAGTGGCAGTTTTTAGCTTGGATAGGTTTTTAACATGGTAATATCCACTGGCTGGACAATGTGTGCACCAGGAAACTATGCACCTGTACTTTCACAGCTATCAATGAAAGCTAAGCTTGAGTCCCAAACTGATCCTTCAGACTTATACTGGAACTTTCACAGGGACAAAAATAGGAAGCCGAAATAGGCCAAGTAGACAAAAATAGGCCACCAAAACTGAGCATGGTGGCACATACCTGTAATCCCAGCACTAGGGAGGCGGAGACAGGAGGATCAGTACCAGTCTGAGCTGCAGAGTGAGATCCTATACCAAATGGAAAAATAAAATATGTTTAAAAAATTAAAAAATAGGAACTAGATACAGAGCAGCAGGTGAGTGAGCCAGGGTGATCTGTGTAGGAGGCGGTGCCTGGAGGATACTGATATTTTCTTTGGTATGTGGAAGGTGAGCAGTTAGGGATGTGGCATTTTATGAGTTGGATTATTTATATATTAAACTCCTGACCACCCATATATTAAACTCCTAACTTCCGGGCCCGGCAGGATGGCTCAGTGGTCTAAAGCACCTGCTTAGGAAAGCTTGTGTGGCTGCAGGGACCTCGGTTCGATCTCTGGCACCACATGCTGCACCAGCCCTACCCTCAGGGCAGGCTGAGCCAGCCATAAAAATAAATAAACAAACAAACAAAAAAAGTTCTGAAACAAGAAAAAAATAAAACAAAACAAATTAAAAAAACAAAAAAAAAAAACTCCTAACTTCCCATACTTCAGAATGTAACCTTCTTTTTGGAGATAGAGTCTTATAAAATAAAATGAAAATGAGTATATTAGGACGTAATCTTGAAAGTCTGGTGTTAGGGAAAATGGAACAATACATATACTCACAAAGTGACAGGTGAAGATGATGTAAAAGGTGGACTAATTTTTTATTTTAGAACTGAGGAAGATTGTAAGCAAACCACCAGAAGCCAGGAGGGAGGAGACTCACAGAGCCAGCCACACTAGCACTGTGATCTTCCAGTATGCCAATCTATGACACAAGAAACTTCTGTTGCTAAAACTACCCAGTTTGTGATAGTTCAATGTGATAATCCCAGCAAACTGCAATTCAAATACAAATGCTGGAAGATTGTAAACATCTGTGCCTATTACAATTGTTTTACTGGCTCTAAAGATAAGGATCAATGGGAAATGAGGTTAAAACACAAAAGCACATCTGCTCCAGTGAGCATCCCCTGACAATGGAATCTGTCAAACACAACTGACAATCCTGGGAAATCTGGTCATAAAAACAGAGGGCAAATTTCATATACTATTGCATCTATCATATAACTTTCAGATGTAGAATCCGGAGATCCAAGAGAAGTGTCCTACCAGGGTCACACAGTGAGCCAGTAGTCAACATGGATTCCTCCATTGCTTCTAATAATAATGTCATATCTGACTAAAGAAGTAAAAATAAATAAATGAACGAATAATTCCTCTCCCCACATCCCCATAGTATCACTAAACTTACATATAAGAAAGTCAAAGAAATATTTGCTTAAAAGCTGTTTTAATATTTGTCAACAATGAGCTTTCACTTTTAAAACTATTAAATTGCTGATGACAACAGCCAGAAGGATGAGGAGAAGTGACTCATGTACCCAAACAAGTGACAAACAACAGCTGTTCTGCTGGACTGTTTCAGACAGAGTGTCAGAAGCTGTGGAGATGTGGCAGAGGTGTCACAGAATTTGGAGATACAAGAAAGCCTTATAAAGAATGAGCTGAAACGTACAACTATCCTCCTATCTCTTTATCAACCTTGGACCAAGAGGGACTTTGATTGCCGGGGAAAGAATAAGCAGAAGGTCTTCAGTAGTTCCCACTTATGCTTCAGGCAGCTAAGGCGTTTACTGCTGGGGAACCCTGAGGCCCTCGTAGGTTAAGTCCAGTCGGTGAGCTTTGAACTATTCCACGGCTGCATTGTTCTAGAGAAAGATTCCCGTCCATGTTATTTCTACATGAAGTCATGAGGAGCAAACCCACTGAGGCTGGAAAGCAGCCAGACACCTCGGGGCCCTTCTGCCGACCCAGCCCTGAGAACAGGTCGGGAGGCCTTGCACACTCACCTGTGGCCTCCTAGGGCTGTCTGGTTGCCTGCCAGTTACCTAAACCAGCTGAGCCACACTGTGAAAGCCATCCCAGAAAGCAGGTATAAGCAACTGTGTACAAAGAGGACACAAAAGGCACGAAAAAAGAGGTCACATGGTGCTCCAAAGCAGTGCAATAACTCTTTAGCAGAAGACTTCAATGAAAGAAAATCAATGAGCTGCTTAACAAAAAATTAAAACATTTTTCATGGTCCTTGGGTTGAACCTGAGAGCTTTGTACATACTAAGCAAATCCTATACCTCCAAGCTAAATCCTCAGACCCAAAGTGATTTTAGGGCATTTAGCAACATACAACAGAATACAGACAATTCAGCAAAATTAGTAAGACATTCACAATATGAATAAGAAATTCAGCAGAGACAGAAATAATAAAGAACTAATATGAAATCTTGGAGTGCAAGAGTTCAGTAGCTAAAATTAAAAAAAAAAAATCCAGCATAGAGTCTCAGCAGAACTGATTATGCAAAAAAATATTTCCAAGTTTGAAGACAAGGCCTTTTGCAATAACCCAGTCCAATTTTTAAAAAGACAAAAACAAAACAAAACAAACAAAAAGAATTAAGAAAAATTTCAACTACAGAACACTAGTAAGTGAAGAAATATTTATATACTGGATGTTTCAGAAAAATCTATTCAATAAAATAATTGCTTAGAATTACTGAATCTCAGAAAAGATATAGGTATCCAGGATTGGGAAGCTTAGAAAACAGACTGTCCCAGTTTGGAATTAGGGAATGGCTGCAAGGATGTATGTGTTAAGGCTTGGTTTCCGGGCTGCAGCACAACAGGAAGGGGATGGGAACTGAGGAAGTAGGACCAGATGGAAAGCAGTAGGTGACTCTAAGCATTCTCTGCGTGAGGGGTATGACTCCTCCCATTCCGATTCCTGGCCAGCACCCTGTGAACAGCTTTGCTCCTCAGTGTTTGCTCTTTTGCTTGAGGTCATTCCTCCCCACAGCCCAAAGTGATGGTGCAAGCAGCCAGGGACTGAAATCTCTGAATCCACTAGCCAAAGCTAACCAGTCCTCCTTTAATTCTTTCAGATATTTTGTCACAATATCTAAAAACTAGCATAGCTTCTGTCAGATTTAGCGGAGAATCATATTGTCAAACTGCTAAAGATATAAGATAAAGGAAGTTGGTTTTTTTTGTCTTTTTGAGACAGTGTCTCACTATGCAGTTCAGGCTGGCCTTGAGCTCACTTTTGTAGTCCAGGCTGGTCTTGAACTCACACCGATCCTCCTGTCTCAGCCTCCCGAGTGCTGGGATTACAGGCGTGAGCCACCACGCCTGGCTTAAAGGAAGTATTTTAAAAAACACCCTCCTATAGGAAAGTGGTCAGCCACTTATAAGGCAATCCCCTCTAGATCAACAGCAAACTTCAGTATAAATCATATAAGTTATGAAAGAATAGGACAATATTTTCAAAGTCCAGAAAGAAGAATGATGGCCAAACAATAATACCATAGTAAACAAATCAGCCCTTTACTTTTTATTTTTTATTATTTAAATTTAACAATGGTTATATTACATATTTTCATCATCAGATCAGTTTAGATTAATAGATATAGGTATATAAGATTGATCAAACAATTAAACATTAACACTTTCAATAAACATTACTTATTTTTTTTTTCTTTTCCCCTTTCTTTTTTTAACAGTTGACACATTGCATATTGTCCTCACAATAGTTCTACAGAGTACAATGTGTGGGCATGACCCACCTTCCCATTGATGTTGCTAAGAAAAAAAAGAAAAGAAAAGAAAAGAAAATTCTTCTCTTTGGACTAAGAGAGGAAGCAGATGCATACACAGTCAAATGTTCTACAATTGCAGTGGGCCACCAGTGAAGCTTGAAATGTTGGAGGCTATTGATCCAAGCCTCCTACAGCTCATCTCATCAATCTAGCTCTGTGTTTCGTGCATTGTACGTAAGCTTTTTTTTGCTGGGTGATCAAGGGCAAGTCAAAGCAAGACCTGTATAACAAAACATTCATTTTTTGTATCTTCCAAGGTCAAATCCCCTCAGGATTAAGTTTGGGACCATATACAGTACTTTGTAGAACTGTTGTTAGTGTCAGCCTTCGGGATGAGTCATGGCCATTGCTTGGCCAATTTGCTTTCTGTGAAAGCCTGAGACAATGTTTTTCTCTAGGTGACTCTCCTTAGTTGCACTATAGTTCGTTTATCCCTTTCCTCTGAGGTCCCATAATCTTCTTGACCAGAAAATTTGAGACACCTTTGAGTTATAGGATATTACAGCACAGATTCTCTTATATCCTGAGTCCTTACTGACCTTGAAGGGCTAGGGCCAAAATATTGGCTATCCTCATAGACCTTCTTTTTCTCCAATTTTTGGTCTGTTAACTTACGTTCTCAACCCTCCAGCAGATAAGCTTTGTGATACTATTACTCTATAACATAGGTACTTGAGCTTATCATCACTGGCTTTCTGAGTATCAAATATCTTTGACTTAGCTTGGAATTGATATATTTTGACCATCATTGATATTCTAATAACATTCCATACAATGTGATATAAGCAGTTACACAATTTTGACACGGATATTTGGAAATTCAAGGAAATACAAAATTGTAGCCTGTCAAGTCTATGGTATGTGGCCCAGTCTCTTATTTTCAACTAATACTCTTGAGAGAGAGAATAACAGTAACTGAGTTTACACTGGGAGCAGTACACATCAAAAAGACAAGAGTGACATGCATTCCAAGCATAGTTTTAGTGTTACATGGTGCTATGATCAATATGATGAACCTTTTGAAAGTTCTTGAGACCAATATCTGATTCATCCTGTGTACATAAGTGCATGGTTTTGCTCTTAATATGTTTTCTCCTTTATCTGCTTCCAGTCTCTTCGTTGATTAATCCATAGCACATTCAGCTGTGTTATGCCCTAAGTTCTTATTTTCTTCTTTAAAGTTCTTATATTAGGGAGACTATAATATTTATACCTGTAGGTCTGGTTTATTTCACTAATGAGTATATGTTCAATATACATCTATTTATATATGAAGTCTTCAAACTTATCATTCTTTATAGCTGAGTAATATTCCATTGCATGAAAATACCACATTTTTTCAACCATTCTTCAAATGATGAGCATTTTGGTTGTTTCCAAGATTTGGCTATTACAAATTGGGCTGCTATAAACATAGGTGCACAGATATTGCTATGGTATGATGTTTTCAGTTCTTCTTGGAAAATTCCCAGTAGGCAGGTAGCTGGATTGAACAGAACTTCCAATTCTAGTTTTGTAAGGATCCTCCACACTAAAGCAGCCCTTTAGAAATAAAGGATATGTCCAGGGCTCACCAGATCCTCATTCCAGCCAGCTTCAGGCCCAGTGTGTGTGTAAATTACTCCATCAAACTGGCCCAAATGGAACTCTGAGTCAAAATTCCCTACAGAGAGGTTAGAGACAAAACCAATCCAGTTGATCCAGGAGCAAGACATCTTGCCAGAGTGGCACGGTGGGTTCACTTCCAAGGGCTGCAGCAGGAAGAAGCAGAGCACAGCAGCTAGACCCAAGTCATACCCACCTGGATGCCTTTGAACTTGGTAGATTCAGGCCTGGTATTAAGGTACAAGTGTACCAAAGCTCTATACCAAAGGTCACAAAACATTGCTATACAAAATGACAAAGGGACAAAATACATTCTCAGGCCCTGAGCCCACTGAGAATAAATGCAGGAGACAATAGCATAGAAGAAATTGGAAATCACATACCTGAAATCTCTGAAATAATAGCATGTGAAATAAAGAAACAACTGCAGAAAGGTATAGAGGAAATAAGGAATAACTTCTAAAGTAAAAAGAGAAGTGAAAGCTATAAGGGAAGAATTCTGAAGTGCTTCTAAAGAAGACACTGATGAAAAATGGTAAATATAAAAATGATGGAGTTCTTGAATGAGCAACATAGGAAAAAATAGAATGTATGAAACAGATTCAAAGTTCTACACAGAAATTTGAAATCTCAATCACAAGCTGGCAAAACCATTTGAATGAAAGTGAAAATAGACTTTCAAACCTTAAAGACACCATTGCAACTAGTGAAAAGCTAAGAAAAGATCTCTTAAAAACAACTAGGGTGCAGGAAAAAATAATTCAACATCTGCTAGATGATGCAAAGATGAACAACATAAAGCTAATATGCATCAATGAGAAAGAATGTATCAATACAAATGATATAAAAAGAATATGGACAGAAGTAATAGCAGAAAACTTCCCAAATATGGGTAAACAGTCTGACATTCAGGTAATCAAATTATATAAACCTCCAACTATCATCAACCCAATTAAATCCAAACCCAGACATATAATAATCAAGATCCCAGAAATTCAGCACAGTAACAGTATACTAAAAGCCACTAGAGAAAAGAGTCAGATCACATTTAAAGGAAAACCCATCAGAATAATGGCAGATTTCTCTTCACAAACCATCAAGTTGAGAAGGCCATGGAGTAAAGTACTATAAATCTTACAAGAAAACAAATTCCAACCCAGACTGCTATACTCTGCAAAACTCTCTTTCAAGTTTAATGCAGAAGTGAAATACTTCCATGACAAAGAACAACTGAAGAATTTCATGGGCCCGGCAGGATGGCTCAGTGGTCTAAAGCACCTGCTTAGGAAAGCTTAGGCGGCTGCACGGACCGCGGTTCGATCCCCGGCACCACATGCTGCGCCAGACCTGCCATTGCGGCAGGCTGAGCCGGCCATAAAAATGAGTGAATAAACAAACAAAGGTTCTGAAACAAGAAAAAAAAATAATAAATAAAATGAAGCAAGATAGCTCAGTGGTCTAAAGCGCCTGCAGGCGGCTGCAGGGACCATGGTTCAATCCCTGGCACCATATGCTGCACCGGCCCTGCCCTCAGGGCAGGCTGAGCCGGCCATAAAAAGAAATAAATAGACAAACAAATGAAAGTTCTGAAACAAGAAAAAAAAATTCTAAAAAAAAAAAAAGAGAGAAAAAGAAAAAAAGAATTTCATGATGACAAAGTCAGCCCTACACAGTTTACTAAAAGATATTCTAGAGAGGAAACAAAATGACCACAACTCCATGAATGAGAATGGAAAGAACCCACCAAATAGGGCAAACAGTTAAACACAGGAGAAAAAGAGGTATACAAGAGCAGGCAAATAACATGTCAAACATAAGTAATACATCTCAATTATAATTATAATTACCATCAGTGTAAATAGACTCAGTTCACCAATTAAAAGAAATAGACTCACAGAGTGGACTGGGAAACAAAGTTCAACAATATTCTGTACAAGCCAGGCATGGTGGTGCACACATGTAATCCCAGCACTTGGGAGGCTGAGGCAGGAGGATCAGTGTGAGTTTGTGACCAGCCTGGGCTACAGAAAGTGAGCTCAAGGCCAGCCTGAACTGCATAGCGAGACCCTGTCTCAAAAAGAAATATATAAAAAGAAAAAAAAAATATATATATATATATATATATATATATATATATTGCACAAGACTTCATCAATCAATTGATTGATTTATCTTTGAAGTTTTGTCCAGCTGGTAATTTCAATAGTTCTTTAATCTATGCCACAGGAATGTAATTCTTTTCATAAATCATAAGTAATGCTTTGTTCTGCCTTTATGGCTCACTGACTTAGAAATGAATTTTCTGCTAGATTAGAATTCAGTATAGTTGCTGCCAAAGTTCTTATCAATTTAAATGTGGGGAAATTAGAGATATCATGTACTAAAAAAAGATAAAAGTCTTCTATACCATACATCTTAGTTTTGGAATATATCCATAAAATGAACATATGTACATTGTTCTTAAATGCTATAATTATTTTAAAGAAAAAATTATTTAAATCACATTCCCATTGTTAAATGATAAATTGTCTTATAATTCTAGAGAAGTACATAAGAAAAGTAAAAAGGCCTATTTGTAAATATCACTTTTTGTGTTATATTCTAGATATTTATTTAGAATAGGTATTTAATTTGTCTTCACTTGGCCTCTGATCTGCTTCTTGATTTTTATTTTATTTTTTTCTTTTTCATGTATTAATGTTTGAGTCTGGATTTTGGCTATGTAACTTTACTGTTTCCAATGTGAAAATATGGGCTTTTGTATTTATCATTCTTTTGTTTTCAACACTGCTGTGGTCTAAAACTTCACACTTACTGTTATTTATTAAACCTTGAAACCCTACAAGAAGGTTTTAGACTACTGTACTTGATCCTTCACTTTGTTTTTTAATTCAGTGAGACTTTTTGATGTGTTTATATGTGACATGCATGACAATCTTTATTGTTCTCTATGATGTCAGTTGTATGAAAGTTGTGGACATAATACATTTTTATTTTATATGAAACAAATAAAAAGTGAAGCAAAAAAGACCTCAACTTACTTATTAGTGAAGTTTTGTTAAATTGAATATCTACATCTGAACATATCGCATAGTAGTATAATTGCATTGGCTGATAAATATGAAAATTAGCTTTTTTCTGATAGGTATTTTTCTATTTGAGTATATGTTCAATGTAACTCACATAGTTTGCTAGATTCTGTTGATTAGGATAAATGGAAAATAGGTATTTAAAATTAAATACAAGGCTAGTAAACAACAACAATAACAACAACAAAATGGATAAACACTTTCAAAGACAAGAAAAATCAGAATCCATCATGCCCAGACTGCCCTACAAGGATTATTTAAGGAATTCTTACATTACAGTGAAGGGATATGACTGCCATGAGTACACACGAAAATACAGAACTCAATAGCAAAGCACATGTAGAAAAAAAAAAAAAAAAGACTCAAATCCTACTCATTAAAAAAAAAAAATCAGCAGCCGGGCGTGGTGACTCACGCCTGTAATCCCAGCACTTGGGAGGCTGAGGCAGGAGGATCGTTGTGAGTTCGAGACCAGCCTGGGCTACAAAAGTGAGCTCAAAGCCAGCCTGAACTGCACAGTGAGACCCTGTCTCAAAAAAAAAAAAAAAAAAAATCAGCAAATCCAAAAGATAAACAATAAGAGCAACATAACATCTGGCACATCATAGTCTCTCCAGGGCTTGGACTTAAGGCATGTGGAAATCAACAATTTAGAGAAGAGAGAGGGAAAAAAAAAAAGGAGAAGACAAAAAGCTCTGGAAATCAATAAGAGCTGCTAGGAAAACCAGAAATCACATATGAACTGGAGAATCAGAACATAACACTTGTTTCAAAAAGAATATGGCAGTTGGGAATGTCAACCCCAGCTCCAGGAAGGGGAATCTGTTTCTACAAACACGAGGTAAGACCAAAGAGAGTCAGCATCTGTCCCAGGGAAAAACAATGGGCCAAGCTGGCACTAATCTTAAAAAAATCCACAGGTGTTGTGAAGAACAACAGCGCGGGGATCTGCTTTGAAAACATCTCCTCACACGTGGTAGACTAGGGTTGAAAAAGAAGCCCATTGAAATGCCTTCATATCTGAGAGTGACTAATCAGAAACAATAGAACTACACTTCAGGATTTCTGGAGTCACCGGGCGCCCTACCACAGTTGCGCAGAAGACAACGGCAGGAGATAGTCCTGGAGAAGATGCAAGCCAGGTGCAGACCTCCCGAGAAGGGACTCAGAGCAAGCAGGACACAGGAGCCTCCTGTCTCTGGTGAGAACCCGGGCTGCTCACCTGTGCCTTTCACAGGTTTTACTTTCCTGAATTTAAAAGTACCGGTACTTAGCCCAGCACAGTCTTTGATTCCCTCCAGCCCTGCCGCCTGCATCTGGCACAGAGTTCCGCGGCCAGTTCGCTTTCCCTATTCGTTAACATGATCAGGAAATTCCCTGGCTGGCATGGATTATGTAACCGTGTAGAGAGAAGGACCTTTAGAGTAGGAGGGGACTTCCGAGGTTGTAAAGGTAGGTGGAGAAGTGATAAGTTGAGGCAGAGAAATTGAAACTTTGGTAGTCCTGGGAAGACACCACTGACTGACTATTCCGAGCAGGAAAGGTAGGTCAGGACTCATTAATTACTCATATGCAAGAAAATGACCTCAGAAACACAGTAGGGCTTAGTTGTAACTCTCAATCTCTTCCCAAACTCTAGTGCTTCTCAATAACGTCAGCCCTGGAATGGAAGTTCTCACTCAAGTACAGAGGAGCTTCTAAGACTCAGTTGTTGTCCCTGTTGGCTTTTGGAGATTTTTGCTTTTTTTCTTTGTTTTTTTTTGGGGGGGGGGAGGGGGATACTTTTGTCTAGTTCTGTTCTCTTTTTTCTTTAATTAGAAGTTTTATTTAACTCTGCTCTCCTTTTCAACTTTTTTCTTTGTTTTTGAAATTTTACTTATTTCTTTGCTCCCATCCCTGACTCTTCTATTTTTATTAGTACTACTGTTAAGCTTTATGATTGTTCAGTTCTTTTCTATTTTTAATGGTGTTATAGTTATTGAATTTAATAGATGTTTACTGTGTCAATATTGTTCCTAATATTATAATTAAATTTAAAATATTTTAAAAAATCTTTTTATTTACTTGCTACATGGTCTCACTAAGCACCTCAGACTCATAGTGATCTTCTTTCTTAGCATGCTCAGTACTTAAATTATACATATGCACCACCACAGCTGGTTTTGGTGGCCAGCATGGCATACCTGAGGTTCTAGTGATAGCACAGTACGTGGTATTGGGAATCCAACCCAGGTCCTTATGCTTGGCAGGCAGGCACTTAGAACACCGAGCTATCTCCCCAGCCCCTAATATTACTGTTGTAGATCTCTTTTTTATTGTTAACTGTGGTGAAGCTTTAGTTTTTATTAATTCTTATAGTATGCCAATACCCAGTTTGTCGTTGACTCCATTTTTGTTGCTAAGCTCCTTGCTACAGCAGCTGCTACCCTGGCTGCTGCTATTAGCTGGTCATTGCAATACTCCAATATTTGATTTTTCTTGCATCATCAATATTGTGATTCATTTTCTGACAACTGGATGCTGGGCCAGTTACACTGCATCTTCTCTCTTCTGTCATATTTTGGGACAGAGCCAAAGACTCCTATCTAGCTAGTTCCACAGCACATCACCAGAAAACAAACCCTAAGGAGATCTCCATCTTAGTCACAAAGTCTTTCCATTTTGACCTTTAAACCTCAGCACAAACAAAATAAAAACTTGAGAAAATATGCTAATATCTCCCAAAAAATAAAAAGAAACAAAATAGCTCCAAGACTCCCTAACACTGGGGGATAGCATTTGGGGAAGAATTCAAAAGCCAAACAGCTAAGTTATATGAAATGATAAGAGAAACAACAGCAGCAACAACAGCAAAATTATAAGATGTTTGGCAAGCACAAAGATGAAAGCAGGGAACAGATATTGAGAGACCCTGCACACACACACACACACACACACACACACACACACACACACAGAGAGAGATAATTGGCTTAGAAATTAAACTGATTATTGAATTTGAAAGAACATTAATGAAAAGCTAGCTGAGCTACACCAAATGGTGAAAAACATGAATGACCATTTGAGCAAAGATTTAGAATCTATGAAAAGACAACAAAAATAAATCCAGCAGATAGAAAATTCTATTGAAATTATGGGCAACAAAGTTTACCAGTGGGGTAGTGGCGAGGACTAAATTAAAAAATAATCACAGGGCCTGGTGATATAGCTTAGCAGACAAAACCCTTGCTTAGGCAAGCACAGGGACTGGGGTTCAATTTGCATCCTTTGCCAGCCCCACCCCTGGGCATACTGAACTGGTACTGAGTCTGGGCATGGTAGCACATGCCTATAATTCCAGTGCTGGGATGGATAAAACCAGTGCTGGGATCACTATGAGTCTGAGCTATATAGTGAGACCCTGTACCAAATACATAAAATAAATAAATAAATAAATAAATAAATAAATAAATAAATAAAACTCACAGGCCAATCTCTGTAATGAAGATAGATATAAAAATCTTCAACAAGATATTGACAAGCAGAATGTAACAATTCACTAAAAAGATCATAAATTATGATTAAGTAGATCAATGTAAGTATTCTTCAAAATATATAAATTAATGTAACACATCAAATAAAAAGAAGGAAAAAGCACACTATCATTTGAATTGATGCAGAAAAAGCCTTTAACAAAAGCAAGCATCCACACATGAGGAAAAAAAAAAATCCTCAATACGTATACAAGTACCTTATTTCAATCTGATAAAAGTGATTTATGATAAATCTACTGTAAACATCATATGAAATGGTACAGAACTGAAAGCTTTTGCTCTAAAATCAAGAACAAGTATGCCCACTCTCACCATTCTTAATTAATATACTACGCAAAATATTGACCAAACAGGCAAACAAATGAAATAAAAGATACCTACAGATAAGGAAGAAATGAAACTAACCTTATTTATAGATAAGATTCTGTTCAAATACTCCTACAGCTAAAAAAACAGATTCAGCAATGTAGCAGATGTGAAAGTAGCACACAGAAATCAGTACAGTAATCCTGTACATTAATAATGAACTCATCAAGGAACAAATTGAGAAGCTGATACTATTCTCAGTATCTTCAAGAAAAACTAAATACTTCAGAATTGTCCTCACAAAAGAAGGCAAAGACCTCCATGATGAAAGTTCAAGAACTCTGAAAAGTGATATCCCAGCACTCGGGAGGCTGAGACAGGAGAATCAGTGCAAGTTCGAGACCAGCCTGGGCTACAAAAGTGAGCTCAAGGCCAGCCTCAACTGCATAGGGAGACCCTGTCTCAAAAAGACAAAAAAAAGAAAAGTGATATCCAACAGGACATCAGAAAATAGAAGCACATCCTCTGTTCCTGGATAGGCAGAACTAATATTATTGAAAGGGCCATACTGTCAAAACTGATATATGGATTTAATGCAATTTTAATAAAAATACAAAGAACATTCATTTTACAAATTAAGAAAACAACCCTAATACTCATATTGAACTAGAGAAGAGCCCTGTTATCTAATGTAATTCTGGGTAACAAACGCAAAGCAGAAGGCATCATAATCCTGAAATTCAAGTTGTATCACAAAGCTACAAAACAACATGCTACTGAAACAGAACAGAGGATGACACAGAATAGAGGATGAGTAAACAACAGAGGATGCAATCTAGGCATGTTCAGTAATCTGACCTTTGACAAATGGGCAAAAAAAAATGTATGCTAGAGAAGAGATAGCCTCTTTAACAAATGGTACTGGGGAAATTGGTTAAACTCATGCAAAAGAATGAATTTAGACCTGTATCTATCACCGTGCACTAAACTCAAAATAAAATGGACCGAGGACATAAATATTAAAAACAGAAACAATATACTGGAAGGTAAAATTCTTGGAGACATAGGCATGAGCAAAGATTTTCTAAAAAGAACTCCAATTAGATAAGTAATAACATCAAGAATCAATACACGGGATCATATCAAATTTAAAAAGTTAAGGAAATAGCCAGCACGATGAAGAGACAACTAAGAAAACAGAGAAAAATTGCTAGCTACTCCTTGAACAGAAGATTAATATCTAAAATATACAAAAAATGAAAAGCAAACTCCTCAATATAAAAGACTCAATCAAAAAAACTGGCCACTGAAATAAACAGAAACTTTAGAAGTGCAAATGGCCAATAAATACATGGAAGAAAAGTACAGCATCTCTGGCCATTACAGAAGTATGAAATACAATAACATTGAAAATTCTTCTTTTTGCATAAAGAATAGCTATATCCTTAAGAAATGAAATAATAACAAATTCTAGTGACACTATGGAGGAAAAGGGACTCTTACATTGTTGGTGGAAGTATAAGCTAGTACAACAGCTGTGGAAATCAGTATGCAGATTATTCAAAAAACTAAAAATAGGAGTACCATTTAAACCAATTTCCCCCTTTTACATTTCATCCTGAAAGACTAAAGACATGGCATTACCATGATATATGTGTACTCATATCTGTAGCAGCAAAACTAATGAAAAACACCATATCTTGGGAGCAGGCTATATGTCTGTCAACAGATGAATGGATAGAGAAAATGTTCAATGTATGTGCAATGGAGTACTACTCTATGAAAAAGGATAAGTTTGAATATTGTATAGAAAAAGGATGTATATTCAGGCCATATGTTAAATGAAATGAATCAGACACACAGGCTTAAATATGGCTTAGTCTCCCCTGTTTGAGGACCCCAAAGTATGAGTAATTTAAAGATCAAAATAATAGAGAGATAATAGAAAATAAGGAGATCAAATTTTGCAAATTGGAAAAAGACAGAGAGAGAAAAGAGGGGGAAGAGAAAGGAAAGTGAAAAATTCAGGTGTGTTATGCACCTGTACCAACTTCCACATTCCACAATGACTAAAATCATTATGCACTGCAAACATGTACTAATAGAAATAAATTTAAAATAAAAATTGAAAAAAGAATTGAATAAAAGACACAAAAATAGAATGAAAGTGGTATTTCTTGTGTGTCTTTACTTAATAATAACCTTGATTCTAAATTTTCCCATTAAACATCATTTGAATGCAAGAATATATATATATATATATATATATATATATATATATATATATATATGAAGAAGAAAGCTTCTTCAGCCACTCATGCACACAGGAAAGACAAGCAAACAAAAAACAGAGCAATCCAAGGAATAAGTTAATCACTTAACTGAGGACATGAATGATCTCTACAAGAAAAATTGCAAAATAAGAATGAAAGACATTAAAAAGACACCAAAAAAAAGGAAAGATTTCCCACTACTCAGCATATTCAAATTTCTACCCTACTTAAAATGGTCTACAGATTTAACACAATTCCTACCAAGATACCAGTGATGCTCCTCTTCACAGAAACAGAAACAAATTCTTAAAATTTGCACAGAACCACAAAAGATTCCACGGTCTTAATTACTTTTCTCCCTGCTGAAACAAAATACCTGACACCCAACGTTAAAGGAAGAAAGGCCTATTTGGCTCACAGTTTGTAGAGGTTTCAGCCTGTAGTTGGCTCACTCCAAGTCAGGATGCCATGGCAGAGGGGCATCTCAAGGCAGAAACAGGTCATGGTGGGCAGAAGGCAGAATAAAGCATTGAAATAGTAAGCATCAAGCAACTGGTGATAAGCTAGTACCGCGGTGGCCCTCTCTCTCCTATGGTACACAGGTTGGCACAGTGGGTAGCCCTCATAATCTCAATCCTATCATCACCCTGTGTGTCAATCCCAGAATGCTTGATTCTAGCAGTACACACCCTAGATCCAGCCACCATTGAAAAATCTCACTGACAGTTGCCTGGGGCTTTAGGAGGGACATCTAGACACAAACCAAACAGCCAATGTCCAAAGCAATCTGAGGAAAAACCAAAGCAAGAGGCATTACAATACCTGACTTCAAACTATAAAGAGATGGTAACTGCAATAACAGTGTCAACACAAAGACAAAGGAATACATCAAATTAATGGAATAGAAATCCCAGGAATAAGTCCACACATTTGCAGCTACCAAACTTTTAACAACAGCAACAAAAGCTGGACTTTTAACAAAGTGTGAAATACACATTGAAGAACAGAAAATTCTTCAATTAATAGTACTGAGATGGGCTGGGGAGATAGTTCAGCAGTACAAGTGATTGCCTGACAAGTGCAAGGTCCTGAGTTTGATCCTAGCACCAAAAAAAAAAAAGGTGCCGAGAATACAATATCCATATAGGGAAAAGGGAAAGGATATCTATTTCTTACCATACATATAAAAATCAACTTCAGTTGTATCAAAGACTTAAATATGGAATAAAAAAATATAAAACTGTGAGACAGAAATAAATGACAAATATTTTAGGACATTGATCAGGGAAAGATTTTTTCTTATTTTTTTTTTAAAAAACATTATTTATTTATATTATGGCCAGCTCAGCCTGGCCTGGGGGTGGGACTGGCACAGCATGTGGTGCTGGGGATCGAATCTCGGTCCCTGTGGCTACCTAAGCTTGCCTAAGCACATGCTTCAGACCACTGAGCTATCTCACTGGAGCCTGGGAAACATTTTTTTCTACATGACTTCAAAACCATAGAAACAAAAGCAAAGATTGACAAATGAAACTATATCAAACTACAAAGCTTCTGTCCAGAGAAGGAAATGACCAAAAGTGAAGAGACAACCTCCTAGCTGGGAGGAAGGATTTATAATCAATTCATCTGACAAGGGAATAACTCCCAGAATATATAAGGAACACAAAAACTCAATAGCAAAAACAAAACAATAATAACAAAAGCAAAGCCAAAGAATTCAACTGAAGTAGGCCGTAGATCTAAGTAGATAATTCTCAGAAGACAATACCCAAATCACCAAAAGGCATATCATATAAAAATGCTTGGCATCACTAATTATCAGGGAAATGCAAACCAAAATCATAAGGAGATACCATATCATCCCTTTGGAAAGGCTATTATCAAAAAGACCAAAAAAACATTGAAAAAGATACGAACAAGGGAAAACACTCATGCATAGCTTGTTGGAAGATGTCTTAGTACAGCCATTAGAGACAACAGTATGGAGATTCCACAAAAAATTTGAAATAGAACCACCATATGAACCAATAATCCTAGATGTCGGTAGATAGCCAAAGGAGTGAAATTAGTATGTGGAAAGACATTAGCATTTGCATATTCATTGCAGCGTTATTCACAATAGCTCAAGATATGTGACCGATGTCAGCGTGCACCACCAAGTGACTGGTTACAGCAAACAGTGTTCATATAGATAATGATAGGGATATCATTCAGCATTAAAGAAGAAAATCCTATCACACACTACAACTTGAGTGAAGGTCAGGAGCAGCTGTTCTCAACCTGTGGCTCGCGACCCCGGTGGGGTTGGGGGGGTTGAATGACCAAAACACAGGGGTCGCCTAAAGCCATTCTGATTCATAACTGTAGCAAAATTAGAGTTTTGAGGTAGCCACCAGAATTATTTTTTGGTTTGGGGTCACCGCAACATGAGGAACTGTATTGCGGGGTCACGGCATTAGAAAGGCTGAGAACCACTGGTCAAGAGCATTATGCTAAGTGAAATAAGGCAGTCCTGTGTGCGCATGCGCGCGCGCGCACACACACACACACACACACACACACACACACACACACACACATTTCTAAATGCCCTATTATTCTACTTATATGAAGTATCAAAGGTAATCCAATTGATAAAGACAGAAAGTACACTGGGTGATTGCCAGAGACTAAGCAGATGGGGAGGTGGGTAGTTGCTGCCTACGGGTTTTCAAGTGTTAGCTAGCAAAATGATAACACTTTTGGAGATCAACTATACAGAACCTAATGATAGTTAACACTTGTGAGGGCTACATTTAAAATCATTAATATGATAAATGCTATATTATGAACTTGCCATAAATTTGAAAAAAGAAATTAGCTATGTATGGTCTTTGAAGGTCTGTAGGCCTTATTTGTGTCTTTATTGCTTGTGTCAGAGGCTCGGAGGTAGAGCAGAGACCACCCACGAAGGCTCTGAGGAGCAGCAAGGCTGTTTATTCTGTTTGAAGTGAACCAGAGGGCTGAGGCTGGAAAGCAGCCAGGGAAGGCTAGGGAAGAGCGCAGCCTTAAGAAAGGAAACAGCCCCTAGGTATCAGAGGCCTTGCCAGGGGTGCTGCTCTCTCTAGGGGGAGTGGGGAGGGTGTGTGCCCATGGGCAGCAGGGCAGATGCGCTCAGACGTCCTGGAGCCCAGGGTGGCATGGAGGTGCTCAGCCCTCCTGGAACTGAGGGCTCGGATGCGGTGGTCTCTCACGGCTCTCCTGGCCAGCACCAACTGTCTGTAGCAACTTTCTTCCCCACTGGCAGCAGAGCCTTTTGCTGGGTATGGCGTTCTTACTTCTTTGTTATAAAAGCCAGTGAGGATTTTTAGAAACAGGAAGAAAGCATAGGGGAAGCGGGCACTGTTTCTCCCTGCTTCTTCATGCAGGACACATGGGCAATGTGGATGCCTTAAGCGGGGAGGAATCCGGAAGGATGGGGTGGTAAGGGGTGGGCAGGGTAGGTAAGCATTTGTCACGTTGACTGATGGGCCTGAACTCATCTTTGTAGGAACTGTGACGAGGAAACATGAGCTGAAGATGAGGAGGAGAATACGGACAAAGGGTCCTGCTCCTGGAAGGAGCCGTGTGACCCCTGAGCCCCGCTGAAGCTGTTAGTCCAAGCCCAGGAGGTGGACAGGCACTGCGCAATTTCTACAGCTTGGTTAGCTAGTCTTTTTGCTGTATCTCCTGCTAGGCCTGACGGGTTGGTACAGAAGCAATGTTCTTCCCCTATAAGTGAGGCACAGGCAGCAATCTCCAGCTGTGAAAGGTCTAGAGCCCTGCGATTGTGAATCTTTTCACCCAGCTTCCTGAAACTGGGCATTGGGAGGAGGCAAGAGAAGGTGAGCAGCGCACTGTGTCTCTTTTCTGACTTGTTGCAGAACTGGGAGTTAGCCAGTCTCTGATGGGAGCTGCTCTCTCAACTGGAGTTTGGCCCCTGCAGCAGCAAAGGGCAGTCACACAAAAACGCAAGTGGACGACACCCTCAGATTCCTGGGGGTGACACAGATGCAAAGGAAGATGAACAGGAGCAGGGACACCGGTCTCTGGACTGGTGGAGCTGGAGTGTGAGCCTAGTGAGCTGGGCCTGAAGGAGATCCTTAGCTCCCTTTACCATTCTGGATGACTGAGGCCGGTAAGAGATGTGCAGGTTCCACTAGATGCCAACTGACTCGAGCACCTGCTGGGTCGTCTGACTAATGAAAGTTGGGCTACTGATCGAATGGAGGTGCGCAGGCCAGGCTGGGGACCATATGGGCTGGGAAGTAATTGACAACGGTGGAGGCCTTTTCTGAGTCTATGGGAAAGGCCTCGATGCATCCAGAAAATGTATCAACCCACATCAGGAGGCAGCTTAGCAGGGAGGTGAAGTCAATTTACCTGTAAAATCAATCAGTCCTATGCTGGAGAAAAAGTCATGTGCTTGATGTGTAAGGAAAGGAGAGGGTCTCAGAAAACCCTGAGATGTGGTTGTGTGGTACACAGAGCACTGAGTGGTGATACTCAGGAAGGCCTTCCAGGAGGGCCAAGAAATGAGAGGCTCAAGCAGGTTGGTAGGGGGTCTGTAGCTGAGGTGAGAATTCTCCTGAAAGGATGAGTAAAGGATACATGCCTGAGAATCAGAAGGAGGAAATTTCCGTGGCTTACAGACATCCATCTTTAATGAGAAGATCTTGATACTGTTAACATTCAGAGAGGGAATAGGTCAAGATCATGTCAGAAAAGAGGAAAATATTGACCCTGAGGGCCACAGAGAGGAAGTTGGCTGCCTCTTCAATGCTGTCTGCCGAGGTGTTCCCAGAAGTATTGGGGCCTGAAAGCCTTTGGTGTGCCCTGCAGTTAAGCATACTTGTTGGGGTCAGCAGACTAAAGAAGGGCTTTGATGAGTGGGGTGTAAATGATTGAAGACCCGCAAGAGGTGAGAAGCCCTCATTCTGCCCAGATGGCGGCATGACTAGGTAGTATGTGGAAAGCATACTTGGAGTCTGAGTAGATGTGAACTTGTAGACTCTCAGGTAGTATAAGTGCACGGGTCAGAGCAGTCAGGCAGGTGGAGAGGCGGTGGAGGAGGGAGAGTGGGCACTATGACAGAATCACAGGAGACCACTGTGGGCAGGGTTAGGAGGCTCATATGCACTCTCTTCAGTAACCTGGGTGTGGTCAAGGTCGGAAAGAGGACAGGTCAAAATGTGAGGAATAGGGAAGCTGCCGGATATTAGAGATAGGTAGCTGTGCATTCTGGGCTTTTCCTAAAGAGGCTGTGCATCTATAAGGTGAGGGGATGGGTTAAAATTGGGGCGCACAGCAAAAGTAGCCCTGAGGTTTCCATGCAAAGCACATGGAGTTGAAGAAGGCAAGAGGCAGAGAAAAAGTGTGAGAGGTGGGACGGAGACATGAGTCTCTGAAGGTTATCGGAAGAGTAAGGAGGAGGTGCAGCAGGGCTCCTGATTTTGAGGGCTTCCAGCAGTAATAGGGTCACTGTGGCAGCCCCAACAGGCATGGCCTGAAGTGAGGAGGTCAAGCTGTTCGGACAGCCGTGTGATCCCTCCTGTGGGCTTGGACCTTGTGTGAGAAACCCTGATGCACACCCTCTGAGTTTTACTGCATAAAGGCTGAAGGACTGGGTGAGGCCAAGGAGGGTGCTGTCTGTAGGGCCTCCATTAAGAACTTAAAAGGCAAGTGATCTAAGGGCCCAATGGAATCTGCCTTTGTGAGTTTGTAAAGGAGTCTAGTGTGGGGGACAAAGCCAGGAACCTGGAGGTAGAAGTATCTTATGCTGAGAGTGCAGAGGAGTTGTGGTGGTGCAGAGAGGTGCTGGAATCTTGAAAATCAAGTGGATTCAATCTGGAAATAGGACTTGGGGGGAGGGGGCTGGGGTGTGATTGCAGAGAATAAGGCCAAGATAGGTGACAGATGGGGGAGAGATTTGGGCCTTAGAGGGAGACACATCGTATCCTTTTGAATCCAGATGTTACAATAATAAGAGGGAGTCTTTGCAGGAGGACTCACAGGAGGGGCTGCTGAGGAGAAGGCCATCTGCATGCTGGGTGAGATGAGAGGAAGAGGGGCGAAAGGAGAGCAAGTCATGGGCAAGGGTCTGTCTGAGTGGAGGCGGCTGTCCCGGAAACCCTGCGTCAAGACAGTCAGATGAGACTGATGCGTCCAGGGTCTGTGCGGAGAGGTGCAGGGGGGCAGTGAAGAAGTTCTGAGACACAGTAATGAGTGGTAGGCAGAGGGACGAAGGACAAAAGTTCTCAGCAGTTAGCACCATGGGGTGTATGGGAAGGATAATCGGATTGATAGCATGGAGATCCTGTACCAGTGTCCTCTGACTTTCCCACTGGGGGGATGAGGGAGTTTTAAGGGCATAAAGGGGGATTAAGAGATCAGGTCACAATACACATGAAATAGGAAATAAGACTGTAAACCCTGAATAGCCCAATTAGGGATGGGATGTTGTTGGGCAGGGTAGTGGTGGTTTGGCTTGAGCAGGATAGCAAGCAGTGGCAGGGATGAAGCCAGGGTGGTGTGAAGTGTCCCGGACCCTGGGGCTGAGATGAGTAGAGATGATGGCAGTTGCAGTAGGGTGGCTATGAGTGTTCACTATTTCCTGGCGATGGTTAGAGTAGCTGAAAACTTCTTCAAGAGACTTGGCCTATGGGGGAACAGACAGACAGGGATGACCAAGAACAAGATGGAAGCAGTGTTGACCCATTGACAACAGGCTGGGGAGGCTGTCAGTGCCTGCAACAGTAGTCAGGGCCAGAAAGGAAGGAAGGGTGGAGGGGGTGGCTTCTCTGTGAAACAGGGAAAGGCTGGGCTTACTCTCCACCATCAGTTACCTCAAGTTTGGCATCCAAGATGGCCCAGAGGACCTCCAAAGCCTTTGAGCAGCTTCAGCCTTTGATAGCCAAGTCAAGTCAAGAAGTTCTGGGAGGGAGCTGGTCAGAGGTCCCTGGGGTTGTGGCCTAGAGGTGGCAGGGGTGACTGCAGGCATAGGGCATTCTAACTTCCAATGGAGACTTCCACGGGAAGGACATGGCTTGGGGGAATCCTGAACTGCCGGCATTCCTTAGCTAGTGGCTGTTCTGGTTGCGTTGGAGGAGTGCTTCAGGTTGGGGCATCTCTGATCCCTTTGTAGTCAACCTGGTGGGTGAATCCAGGGTGTTTCTTTTGTCAGAGACCAGCATCTGCAGCTCAAAAACACACTGATTTTGAGCACGTTTATCTCTGCTGTTGAAGATTTTAAAGGCCAGCTTAAGTAGCTCCCATTATGGGGTTTGAGGTCCAGTCTCCACTCTTGGTAATTTTTTGTGAATATCTGGGGCTGACTAGATGATGAAGTGCATTTTAAAAGTAAGTTGTCCTTCTGAATTTTTTTTTTTGGGGGGGTGTCTTGGTTACTTTTCTCTCATTGCTGAGATAAAAAACATGATGTTTAGAATTAACGAAGGAAGAGTTTATTTAACTCACAGTTGGTGGAAGTTTCAGTCTGTAACCAGCTGACTCAAGCAGGTGGCATGGCACAGGGCAGCTGGGTAGGCAATCCTGTGATGTGACTGGCTACGTCTGGGAATCCTGCCTGATAATTCTAGTTTGGGCCTTCTAGATAGTCTGCCCTCTTACCTTTATTTTTATCTGCCCAAAATACACATGCAGAAATGTTTTATTAAAAGCTATGTAACTCCTTTTTGAAAGTAATCATGTAGCAGTTTTCAGAGGCCTTTGGTAATGTTAACATAAAGCAAATATTCTGCCATTACACTTAATCAGTGAGGAAATAGAAAAAACAAACGTTAAGACTAAGAAGTAGAATAGGTAAACTGGTGGGAGAAAATTTTATAAACACTCCAGTTTATAAAGTTATAAGTTGTATTTTAAAACACTCCAGTTGTAGGGCTGGCATGATAGCTCAGTGGTCTAATGCAACTGCTTAGGCAGCCTCAGGGACCACGGTTTGATCTCTGGCACCACATGCTGCACCAATCCCATCCCCAGAGCAGGTTGAGCTGGCCATAATATAAATAAATAAATGAAGTTTTTTAAAAAAAAAAAAAATAAATAAATAAAAATAAAACATTCCACTTGTTTACTCCCAAAAGAATTCAAGAAGCCGATGCACTTCTTTGCACATTTTGACTGACTTCTGAAGTATTTTCTGACATATTTAAAACAGTGTAAGAGCTGGGCGTGGTGGCACACGCCTGTAATCCCAGCACTTGGGAGGCTGAGTCAGGAGGATAGGTGCAAGTTCGAGACCAGCCTGAGGTACAAAAGTGAGCTCAAGGCCAGCCTGAACTGCATAGCAAGACCCTGTCTCAAAAAGACAAAAAAACAAAAAACAAAACAAAAACAACAGTGTAAGGTATGATTTCCAATTGATTATAAATATTAACATTTAAAAAAAGAACTTTGCTTTACCTCTCTTAAAAGGTTAATGTGAAATTGTTTCCAAAAAAAATATTGTTATAGGAATCTCCTGGATAAGCCAAAATATTACTGGGTAGCTCCTTCTACAAATGGCTTACCAATTAAACATTGCAGTCTGGATTCCCCACCTCTCCTGCAGGAATGTTCTTCTGATCTCAAAGAGAGAGAAAAAAATCAGTGGCAGACTTCACTGTAAAACGTCAAAATGAAGAGTGTGGGAGAAACTGACTCTGCGAGTGAGCTTGGGCCAAGGGAAAGAGGACGAAGCAAAATAAAAGAACACCCTGGCGAGAACGGAGAAGAAGGCCTTTCCTTTTCATGAGGAAAGCCACGACAGCAAGCTCTGCTTGCCATCTGTGTTCTCTTATGCTGCCCAAACCTCAAGGAACCTAGCAAGCACCTCTACATACGGGTCCTGAGGGCTGGTGTTGGGATACACCATACTCCAGGCTGACTTCAGTTCTAGACCCATGTCGGAACCTGCTGGGGCTCTCAAAAGAAGTCCACGTGCAGATCTTCAGGGACTGTTCTGCTCGAGTGTTCCAAGATCTCTGTAATGAACAAGTCAGGCTTCTTCCCCCAGCCAGTTTGCCATGCTCCAATCTCCTTTCTCAGTATGAGACAAGAAAGAGAGGAGGGGAGAGGGAGAGAGCGAGGGAGAGGGAGAGAAAGAGAGAGAGAGAGAGAGAGAGAGAGAGAGAGAGAGAGAGAGAGAGAGAGAGAGAGAATATGCTTACCTAGACTAATTACCTCATTCTTGGGCTCCCTGATACCTAGAACCAGTGACCAAAGCTGCTTTTAAAGCTTTCTGTTAGCATTCTTTCTGTTAATCTGATCTTTTCAAATTATTGGGTAATTTCGATTGTGCAATAATTTAGCAATATTCTGATTTTCTTTTATTTCTAAATTAAGTAATACTTAATCAAAGAAAGTAATCAGCCAAAGAAAACTAACAAATTTTTCTACACACTTTGATAAGGGTATTCAAAAGTGAAAGAACTACAGCCAAAAAATAATCTGGTAAAAGTAAAGGTGCAATTAGAAAACCAAATGCCACAGAGATGGACTCATCCGGTCTCTCCAGGGGCTTTTCAAGGTGATATGTTTTCAGAGAAATGAATCATACTTGTTTTTATGGTCGCCAGGCAAAGTGAAGGCTGCTCTAAGTAAAAGAATTGCTGCTCTGCATTCTGCCTGCCCGACTGGTGAGACTGCCCCTGAATTCTGATTAGAGAAATGCTTATGGCAGCTGGCTACAACACTGATGTACGACTTTGTTTTGCAGTTATACTCAGGTCATCTTTCATACTACGGGGAATTTTCAACTCAAGAGATAAGAGAACACAATGATTGAACTGATATTATAGAGAGACTCTTACTATCTTTTGCATAGTCCTTTTTTTTTTCTCAGTGGAATCCCTAGAAAAGGTAGGAAAACAATGTATGCATTTAAATGTAAAATGAGTTTTTCAAGCAGAGAGCACACGGTTATGTCTAAAGTATGCAAGGAGGAAAACCCACAATAGTATGACAACCCTAAAGCATGGAGTATCCTCAAATCTGGCATGATTAAGATTTTTAAGGCAATGCCTCAGAAAAGGAAGTAAAATACATATCCTACCCCTTTCATGAAGAACCAAAGGGAAGTCTGCTGAAATGTACCTCCACAAAAATTTTTCTCATTTTGTATAATAATTGTACCATGCATTATGCCATGTCTATTATATTTTATATATCTTCTTCTTTAGTATTCTGCAATCTGGGCATTCTCTGTCTTCCTGAGCCCCATAGATGGAGAACTTAAACTGACAGATTTATCTAAAGGGTAGAGCTCTGGTTTGTGAGCTGAGATTATAAGACTGAAAACAATGAGACTGAAATGGAACTTTTTCTTGATGACAGGCTCTAGGGAGTTTGGCTTCAGATTGCTATGACTTTCTTTCTTTCTTTCTTTCTTTTTTTGTCTTTTTGAGACAGGGTCTTGCTAAGTAGTTCAGGCAAGCAGGCCTTGACCCTCACTTTTGTAGCCCAGGCTGGTCTCGAACACACTCTATTCCTTCTGCCTCAGCCTCCCAAGTGCTGGGATTACAGGCATGCACCACCATGCCTGGCTAGATTGCTATGCCTTTCATGTGATTATTGTATCTAACATAATCAGAAGAAAGGCAGAGAAGCTTAATTTTACACATTAAGTATTTCTCCCCTGAGAGATGTTGTAAGTCTAGTCCTTACTAAAAGTAACAATCTCTTGTATTTATTTAAATGTTTTTCCAGTTTTTTATAATCCTTTTTATTCATTTTAATGAGAAAAAGATAAAATATTAATGAAACAGTTTCAAAACAAGTTAGTAGGATGCTTACAATAATTAATACCATCCTTATTGTTGTCTTCATAGTAGTTATTCAGAGGACAAGATGCAGACCTGATAGCTAAACAATATTAGTACAAACTTTTCTTCTCAATGAACTAAGACAAAGTAGCTGTATATCTATCCTAACTCATACATATATATGTATATATATATATATATATACATATATATATATATTCATATATATATATATATTCTTTTGAAAGTTTCTAATTCTAGGAGGAAATATCATACCATGTCTTACAAGTAGATTGTAAGTCAAAGATACAGTATGAATCATAAAACAAAAATGATAAACAATATTCAGAAAATTAATAGTTATTAAAAATTAAATGAAATATTTCAAAACAATATTCCAAAATTCAAATCAAATTGTGAGTCCAACTTAGAGGTCAGAATGTTGTGTATCATATATACAAATCTGTAATCAATTCAGGGTACTTGCATAGTATTTGAATAGGTTAATATGCACAAAAATATCAACTAAGGAAAAGTTTCCAAGGTAGTAAAGAATTACTAAGAATAAAACATAGCATAAATACTGGAATGGCAAATATATGACCAGAATTTCTAATAGTTTGGGGATAGGATATCGAACAAAGTTCTAGTATGTCGTGGATGTGAACAGTGTCCATGATGCTTACTGGTGACCAGGTGTCATTTGTGGGACTGAGCTATTGCTATTTCTCTGATATCCACCCTGTAAACCAAGACAGAATCATGACTCACAGGGTGCAGGAGAAGTCCATTTGTAGAATATGCTCATGGACATATTCTGATGCTGTATGCAAAAGTGTAGTTGAAAGACTGCTTTTGTATACATCTTTTTCCCCTGTGTTTAATTGTTTGCCCTATTTAGTGGGTTCTTTCCATTCTCCTTCATGGAGTTGTGGTCATTTTGATCCCTCTCTAGAATATCTTTTAGTAAACTGTGCAGTAAATTGTCATCATGAAATTCTCTAGTTGTTCTTTGTCTTGGAAGTATTTCACTTCTCCATTGAACTTGAGAGAGAGTTTTGCAGAGTATATCAGTCTAGGCTGGAATTTGTTTTCTTGCAAGACTTGAAGTACTTTGCTCCATGCTCTTCTTAACTTGATGGTTTGTGAAAAGAACTCTATCATTCTAATGGGTTTTTCTTTAAATGTGATCTATTTCTTTTCTCTAGCAGGTTTTAGCATACTGTTCCTGAACTGAATTTCTGGGATCTTGATTATTATATGTCTATGTGTGGTTTTAATTGGGTTGATGTTATTTGGAGTTCTACATGCTTCAGTTATCGGAATGTCAAATTATTTCCCCATATTTATGGAGTTGAATTATTTTTTCTTGTATCCTACTTGTTTTTAAGAGATCATTTCTTACCTTTTCACTAGCTGCAATGGTGTCTTCAAGGTCTGAAAGTCGTTTCACTTTCATTCAAATGGTTTTGCCAACTTGTGATTGAAGTTTTAATTTCCTGTATAGCATTTTGAATCTGCTTCATACATTCCATTACTTTCCTATATTGCTCATTTCAGGATTCCATCATTTTTTTATTCTCCCCTATTTTTTTTCAGTGTCTTCTTTAGAAGCACTTAGTGCTTCTTTCATTATAGTTATCAATTCCTTTTTACTTCAGAAATTATTTCTGGTCTTCAGAAGTTATTTTCCTCTATACCTTTCTGCAGTTGTTTCTTTGCTTCAGATGTTGTGATTTCAGGTATGTGATTTCCAATTTCTTCTGTGCTATTGTCTCCTGCATTTGTTCTGGGTGGGCTTGGGGCCTGAGAATGCATTTTGCTCCTTCTCTTTGTCATTTTGTATAGCCCTGCCTCTGGCCTTTTGTGTAGAACCTTGGTAGAGTTCTTACGTTAGCACCACATCTGGCTCTACCAAGTTCAAATGCATCCAGGTGGCTTGGGTCTGGCTGCTGAGTTTCACTTCTTTCTGCTGCAGCCCTTGGAGGTGAACCTGCTGTGACACTCTGGCAAGATTTTATGTTCCTGGATCAACTGGGTTGGTTTTGCCTTTAGCCTCTCTGCAGGGAGGTCTGCCTGTCTGATGGATGAAGTTCCACTCACATGCTGGGCCTTGTTGCTGAGTTTCCAGTGGGCCCTGGATGGTCTCACTCACACACCAGGCCTGGTTCCTAGGTTGAGTGGGTTTCCAGTGGGCCCTGGATCATCTCACTCACACGCCAGGCCTGGTTGCTGGGTCAAATCTGTTTCTCCAACTTTTATTATACTTTCTTACATCTAATCTCTCCTGGAATATTTTCTAGGTTTTTGTTTTTGTTCTTACCTTTAGCTGCATAAAAACAGGAGCTCAACAAAGGAAACTAAAATGTGGAGAAAAATATTTAGAAATATTTCTCTAAAGTACCTGAGCTGACTGACCAGTGGTAACAGTCTCTGGCAAGGTATCAACCAGGTTGTGTGCCCTCCTCAGGGTGCATGGGGCGAAAGTCACTATTCTTGTGTGATATTTCTGCTGAAGATTCATAACCTGCATCTAACGGCGAGACAACACCACACAATCCCAGATTGAGACAATTCTCTAAAAAAACTATCCTGTATTCTTTAAAAACATCAGTGTGATGAAGCACAGAAAGACTGAGAAATTATTTCAGGTTAAAAGAGATAAAAGGTACATGACAATTGTATGCAGCACATGATCCAAGATTTTCTGTTGTTACAGACAATGGACTGCAAAAATTGGCCAGGTCTCAGTAAAGTCAGCTTCCAAACCTCCCAAAGTCTGTGTAAGGATTTCCCTTAAGCTTTCAGTTTACTCATCAGTAACAACTAAATGAATGATATTAATAAAATTCAAATAGGCAAGCCAGGTAAGCTAATTCTACTTTCTATTATTTGGTAATCTTAAAATGTTAGTATTGCATCTTGGCTTCTGTGAGTAGTACTTTTGAAACCTGTAAGGTAAATATTATCTCACTCCTCAGACATTCTTTCTTCATTTCATGTTTTCTCCTCTCCCTTTGGAGCTCGCGCGTATATCATTTTGTTCTTGGTGCCTCACAAAGCCCAAGTTCTTTGTTCACTTTTGTGTTTGTCCTGTCTCTCACACTCCATAATTCCCATTGTCCTGTATTCAAGTTTGTTGTTTCTTCTGCTTGCTTAAATTCACAATCTCTTTACTGATCTTGTTTTCATTTCAGGGATGGAAGACTTATTTTAATTGACATTTCTATTTTGTGTGAATGTTGCTTTCTTAATTTTTTCCTGTTTTCCTGTAGTTCTTTGGGCATCTTTTATTTATTTTTATTTTTTTTAAATGTATTTGGCACAGGACCTGGCAGGATGGCTCAGTGGTCTAAAGCGCCTGCTTGGGAAAGCTTGGGCGGCTGTAGGGACTGCGATTCAATCCCCGGCACTACATGCTGCACCAGCCCTGCCCTCAGGGCAGGCTGAGCCGGCCATAAAAATAAATAAATAAACAAACAAAAAGTTCTGAAGCGAGAAGAAAAAAAAAAAAGGCAATGGGAGGTGCTCCAGGGTTGCAGGCAATGGTCGAGGGAAAGGGAAGAGAGCCCGCTGACCCCTTAGGCCGAGGTGGACTAGAATAGCAGAGTACCCGTCTGAGCCACGCGTGGCGGCGCATGTCTGTGATCCCAGCACGTGGGAGGCTGAGGCAGAGCGCGGGTGCTGTACGAGGCCAGCCTGAGCTGCATGGTGAGACCCTGTGTGAGAAAAAAACCATAAATAAATAAATAAATAAATAAATAAATAAATAAATAAATAAATATAAATAAATAAATAAATAAATAAATAAATAAATAAATGTATTTGGTACAGGGCCTCACTACGCAGCTTGGGCTCCTAGTGATCCTCCTGTTTCACTCTCCCCAGTGCTGGAATTATAGGCAAGCACCACCACACCCAGATTCAGTAGTGGTTCAAGGTGCCCAGGGTGGGACCATCACAGTGTATGATGTGGGGGATCAAACCTGCTTGCCTTAGCAGGTGCTGGATCTGCTGAGCTATCTCCCTGACCCTTGAGCATCTTTTAGATAGCTGTTTTGAAGACTAGTAGACTACCATTGAGTCTTTTTAGGGGAAAGCTTCTGCTAACTTAATTTTTACTTTCAATGAACCATACTTTCCTTCTTGTTTGTATATACTTGTAGTTGGCTATTGTTGAAAGCTGGACATTTGATGTGGAAATCAGAGCTCTGGAAGCTCTGCAGGTCAGATTCTCTCTTTTCTGCCAGTATTTTTTTAACTTTTATGCTGTGGTTTGGTTGCTGTGAAGTGTATGTTTGTTGGGGATCAGTCTCAGGAGTTAGGAATGTAAGCTTTTCTCTAGTCTTTTGTGAGCCTGTGCCTTTCCCAGGGGTATGTGTGCTAGCATCCTGTTTCTTTCTTTCTTTTTTTTTTTTTTTTTGTATTTTAGGGAAGGGTCTACAGGGTGTTCAGGGTCTCACTACTAGAGTGGGGGTCTCACGACTGCCTCCCAAGATCAGGGATTACGGGCATAAGCCACCACACCCAGTCTCAGTTGTTGTCTCAGGATGTTGGGGGGGGGTGTGGCAGGCCAGGGTATGGAACCCCCGGCCCCTGCTGCTTGCTTGTAGGCACTTTAATCTGCTGAGCTATTTGGCTGACCCTCAAGTTTCTAATATGTGGTTGTGTTTGAAAATCCCAGGTTTTTACTTTGTGGCCTGAACAAGTTAGGGGTGGTTGGGCTGAAACAATGGGAAAAGCCATGAGCCCACAATGGCTACCACTTCTTGGTCCCTCTACGACCAGAGCCTCCAGGCCCAGATGACCAGTAATTGAAATACTAGAGTCTTTTACCTTCCTGAAGCCCATATGCAACTCATTTCAGGAAACCTTGCATAGCTACCTGCCCAGTATCTGAAATGTAGCAGGTGGCAGGCAATAAAACTGACTAATATTCACCCTCTCAGCTGGAACCTAAAAACCTTAAAATTACTCAAGAGGTCCAAAATAGTCATGTCAGATTCTGCCAGTGTAGTTGTTTTCTGGGCAGGACAGATCTCCTGTGCTTCCTATTGTACCATCTTCCCAGAACCCTCTTCCATAAATTTATGTTATTGCATTTAAGTGAAAACCACATTGTAGCCACATAATCATCCAAAGAATTTGAGAAGCACTCGTTAAGATAAAAAAGTACAATAAAGCAACAACTGTCTTGCTCTCTCAGTTTCTTCTCATAGTGAAACTGCAGAGAAACAAAGTCCACCTTAAAAGAAACTTCTGTTTGTTCCTGGAATAGAATTTGAATTAAATTTAGGAAGGAATGGTGCTTCCTCTTGGAAAGCAATGGCATTGTTGTTGGTTATATCTAGATGTCCCCCAAGGGCCTCATCATACTGAAGCTTTTGGGAGGTCAAGGGTAAAGGTGGCTTATAGCAGACTTGCTGATGCGGGTGAGGGGAGGGAGGGTTCACCTGGTAGGAAGAACTGGGTCACTAGGGGCTTGGCCCAGCAGGGTGTAGCTCCTTACCCAGCTCCTCGCTGCTTCCTGCCCTGCTTCCTGGCTGCCCGGGGGTGAGCAGCTCCCCTGGAGCTGGCTGGCTATGGGCTCAACCACCTCCAAATGAGGAACCAAAGTAAACATGTTCTCCTCTAATTTGCTGGTGTTAATTACCGTTTTCCAACAATGAAGAAGGTAACTAAGAGGGGCATCAAAACTGGTCAGAAAGAAGTCAACTCAGCCGTTCTAGGTGACAAAAAAATTTAACTGTGGAGAGCATACTCATGTAATTAATTTTGTTTTATATGAAAATTATATGTTTTTTTTCCTCATATGTCTCATTTGTTAAAACTCCCTCCCTAAGTTCTACAAGGCCAACAGTATGTGGTAATTTCACATTTCAGAGAGTAAGTTTTTATCTTATTAACTATGAAAATCAGGCCCAGCCAGATGGCTCAGTGGTCTAAAGCGCCTGCAGGCGGCTGCAGGAACCGCGGTTCAATCCCCGGCACCACATGCTGCGACAGCCCTGCCCTCAGGGCAGGCTGAGCCAGCCATAAAAAAAATAAATAAATAAATAAACAAACAAAAGTTCTGAAACAAGTAAATAAATAAATAAAATTCTTTAAAAAAACCTATGAAAATCATCAAGTATGAAGTGAAATGATCAGTTACTACCTTTGAGGTATTGACTTCTTTTCAGAAGGTACCTTATAAGTTACCATATAAAATGGATTTGTCCAGAATCTTTGAGGGACTTCAACGAGGCTGAAATTTTCTCCTTGGTTTACAACAGTGTCTAGAGTTTTCTACTCAGGCACCACTGCCTGTACATAGAAGTGGAATCTTGGTAGATCAGAGGTATAAAATATTCACAAACACAGTTGTCATAATATCTGAAACTCCATCAAGCCATATATTTGGATTCCTACTTTCTTTGTTATTTTAGCCTCGTTCTAAGTGTTTTGGTTCCTTTTATCTCATTGCTGGGACAAAATATCTGAGATTGGGGCCCAGCAGGATGGCTCAGTGGTCTAAAAGCACCTGCTTAGGAAGGCTTAGGCGGCTGCAGGGACCACGGTTCAATCCCCGGCACCACATGCTACGCCAGCCCTGCCCTCAGGGCAGGCTGAGGTAGCCATAAAAATAAATAAACAAACAAACAAAGAGTTCTGAAACAAGGACAAATAAATAAATAAATAAATCTGAGATTTATTAGCTGACAGTCTGTAGAAGCTTCAGCCCACACTCTTGTGGCCCAAGGCGCAACGGCACAAGGGAAGAGGGTAGCAGTGCATGGTGTCAGAAGACAGCAGCAGCAGTGAGAACAAAAGGGGCAAGAGAGCAACATAAAACTAATCTGCGTAGTGAAACACTGTAGACCCTGTACTAAATGCATAAAAAAACAAGACTGCCCCTTACCTGTGGGTAGGCCATCTGTGCTAAACTGGTGTAGTGCTCGCAGCTGTAATTCCAGCACTAGACAATGAATCAATCACTAACTATAGATTTAGCTGCTTCCGAAAGGCACCCCCTGCATGTTTGCATGAAGCTTTGGGGCGCCATCCAGACCCAAACCACAATAGCAAAACATAACTTTTGCTGCATTAGTTAATTGTAGCATACACAAAAATGCACATAGAATTATACATTTGACCATGAATAATGACAGGTACTTATCATTTTAACAGCATACAGAATAATTTCATTGGCCTAAATATCCTCTGTGCCCTGCCCATTGATTCTTCTACCTTCCCCCAACCCCTGGCATATATCAAAATAAATGTTGCTTACTGCCAAATCATCTTATGAAGCATATTATGGGTATGCTTTCAGAAACCATAGACTGAAGTGATCTTAGCCATGGCAGCTAAGGAGACAGCAGCTTGAGTCATTCCTCTAAGGGTTTCTTAACTGACAGAATGTGAGTTGGGAGATGATGACCATGTGAAGAGAAACAGCTCTTGTGAGAATGAGGCCAACATACCAATATGGCAGTGGTAGTTAAAACTGAAGAGATGTGGATGTCTGGCTGGATCTTTTAAGCACTTTGATTTAGTTATACCAGAACCCTATCTTGTCCCTTATCAGTCACATGAGCCAAAGCATTTCTGAATAATGCAAAAAGTCTTTATTCTAACTGAAAAGGAAAGATTCTTGGGAGGTGATAGCAAAGCAACCAGCTCAACTATTACCTGTAGTTTTAATAAAATATATATATATATATATATATATATATATATATATATATATATATATATATGTTTTAGGCTGCCAGCAAAGTTGAGCCAAGAGTTTATTTATCATAATCCTTCCTACCCCCTCATAATCTCCCCCACCATCAGGGTCCCACACTGCAATGTCGCCGACGGTCCTCTATCAACACACTGCTATCACCACAGTCATAGTTTACACTAGGGCTCACTCACTAGGTGCTATACATTTTGTGAGTTTTGACAAATATACTAACCTACATTTATGTTCTATGTGTTCATCCCTCCCTCACCCTTATGTTCTATCCACCACAGATTTTTTAAAATTTTATTTTATAGTTCCTTCTTTTCCAGAATGCTATAAGTTGAATTTCTATAGTAGGTAGCCTTTCTAAATTGGCTTCCTTTGCTTGGTACTATGCATTTAAATTTTTTCTGTGCTTTCTTAAGACTTCATAGTGCATTTCCTTCTAGCACTGAATAATGTCCCATTGTCTGGGTATACCATGGTTTATTTGTTCACTTCCTCTCAAAGACTGCTTCCATGTATTATCAATTGTAAATAAGGTTGCTATGGTCCTCTGTGTGTAGGTTTATGTGTAGATAGGTTTCAGTTCTGCTGGGCAAATACCAAGGATATGATTGCTTAATAATATTTAGTTTTTAAAGAAACTGAAACAGAAAGAAAGAAAGAAGAAAGAAAAAAGAAAGAGAGACTGTCAAACTGTCTCTCTTAGCCTTGTTGCAGAGCCAAAATAAAATAGCATCAATTGTGTAGCTTACATATAATAGAAATTTGTTCCTTGCAGTTCTTGAGGCTAAGAAATCAGAGATCCATGCATGATGGACCTAGAATCTGGTGAAAGACCTACCCTGTAGTTTCTACAGAGAACCTTCTAACTATATCCTCACATGACAGAAGGGTCCCAAGAAGGCTCTGAAGTCTAGTATGGCCACTAACTCCATTGTGCATGTAAGAGAAAGAAGTCATAGAAAAAAAATGAGAGACTGGGTTCTCACAGTCTTCCTGAGGCAAGCTACTCTCAGAACCTAAGGACCTCTCACCAGCCCTGGCCTCCTGAGTATTTCAGCACAACCCAGCACCATCACCTGGGACATCAAAGCTTGAACTATGGACTTTGAGGAACGCTGAATATGTAAACCATAGCAACATGAGATGTCGAACATCTTTTCATATGCATAATTAACGTTTGCATATCTCTCATGAGAAGAGGTTGTTTTTCAGGCCTTCTGTCCATTTCACCTAGTTGTTTTCATATGTCTAAGTTTTAGGAGCTCTTTGTAAATTTTGAATAACTATCTTTTTATCAGGTATGTCTGCATCATATATATATATATATAATATATAATATATATAATATATATATATTATATGTATATATTGCTTATATAAAATCAAGTCATGTCTTTGTAGTAAAGCTTGACTTGGGGGACAAGTGAGAAAACATCAGTACACAAGGGCATGTCGGCTACATGTACCTGTCTAAAAGGAAAGGGAAAGAAAATACAGTTTTTCTAAGAAAGGTATGTTTTGCCTGAGTCCAGAAATCTGATGAGCTTGGAAAGCAGGTGGGTACAGAGCTTGTTCTCCGCACTGAATTAAAGATAGAGGAAAAAAATAAAAGTAAATACAGTTGGTAATAAGATTAAGATTTGGAGCCAGGAAGATAGCTCAGTAGAGTAAGTACTTGCCTGGCAAGCACAGGGTCCTGAGTTCAATCCTTGGTACCCAACCTCCGCAAAAAATAAAGATTTGGAGAAGTCTCACTCTTTGGTCCCTAGAACACCCTTGGCAACACTAACTGTTATGTCCCTTATAAAAGTCATTCCCTGAGGTATAACATGGGTTATGAGGAGAGCCTGTCTCCATCTCAGGCGACAGTTCTGCTCAGTCAGGAGCTCCAGTACCAAAGGGAATATTTGGAGGGTGAGGAACTGCTCGGTATGGCAGAATCCTCCACAATGTCCTCCTAACTCAAGAACCACAACTAATTAAAACCTATAGAACTGAACAAATATAAATCCACAGGGACTCATAAACATTAAAGGAGATACTGTCAGAGAAGCCTGCAGCCCAGTACTTAAGAATCCAAACCTGTGAAAATAAGACTTCCAGGAACCAGAAAACGAGTATTTCTCTACCCGTTAGAAACAGACTAAAGTAATAGATCCTATAAGTGCTGAATTTGCATTGAATCCATAAACAAATGAAGCCAAACGACGGTTAGAAGGCTGGAGAGGCAAGATGCTTGATTCTGAACTTCACTCTCTGGCAGCAAGTATTTGTTGTTCCTCTCTGGTAGGTTTCATGCATGCTGTGATCCTCTAAATTATGTACAATGCTTCTCCACTTTCCCCCCTGCACAGGGGATTTTTATTACAAGTATGCTATTTACACCTAGTAGTAGTAGTATTTGTATTGAGGATTGAAGCAAGGGCCTTCACGTTGAGTTACACTCCTGACCTTGTTATGTTTTATTTCACAAGGTCTTTGTTTAGTTACTTTTTACTCATTGCTGGTACAAACACCCGACACCCAAAATGAAGAAAGAAAAGGTTTATTAGCTCACAGTTACTGGAGGTTTCAGTCCATATTCGGCTGGCCCAAGGCAGAGTAGAATAAGGCAGAGAGCATCCAGTTTGTAGCGGCAGAACAGCAACAAAATGGTGACAGAGGCAGCCAATCAATCAGGGCAGCAGAGCAACAGCTACAGCTCTAGTCTGTCTCTCTGTTTCTCTTTATATTCTATTGAGGCTCTCTGCCTCAGCCTCCACCTTAGGCTACACCCATAATCCCAGAAGTACTTAGACCCATAATCCCAGGGATCATGGATCAAGTCCCAAGCTCTAGAAGTCCCTGCCCCCTGACTCATGAGGCTTTGCGGGGACAACTAGACATAAACCATAACAGTGTTGCTATACCTCTAAACTTAGGCTAGGTTTGCTTTTTTAAAAAAAATCTTTTATTTATTTGGTACAGGGTCTCACCACACAGCTCAGACTTGTAGTGATCCTCCTGTCTCAACCTCCCCAGTGCTGGAATTACAGGTATGTGCCACCATGCTCAGTTTTGGTGGCCAGCATGGCATGCCCAGTGTTCCATGGCTAGGCACAGTAAGTAGTTCCAGGGATCAAGCCCGGGTCTTTGTGCTTGCTGGGTAGGTGCTTAGACTGCTGAGCTATCTTCCCAGTCCCTTGGCTGGGTTTGAACTCGGGATCATCCTGCCTCAGCCTTCCCAGCATGCTAGCATTATAGGTATGCACCACGAAGGCTGGATCCTCCTTCCATTATTTTGTACCAGGGGTAAGGGTAAGAATTAAACATGGTTTTTAGTCTAGGATATTAAAATTATAAAGGTCTAGGGAAATGTGCCTCTCCCCGAGATTCTGGAGCTTGTGTGTAGCAGCTTTATGCAGACAGGCATACTTTAGCTTGTCTCTGAGTCTGAAAGTGAAGCTTCACATATTTCTATTTATGTGCAGTTAGGTAAATGTTCTCTGTGAGGGATTTGGAGAACTTTTTACATGGGGAGAAGTTTGTGATGTGAAAATCAGGCAACTGAGAGCCACGATTGATGACTATTAATAGTCTGGATCGCGGTAGTACTCACCCTTCAGTTTGCCATTCATACTTTGATTTTGCCTTGGGGAGCCATCCTGCTTCCTTCATTCAGAAAATCTCAGTGAGATTAATTCTATTCCCAAATCTAGGAAGAGGCAGGCAGATAACATTATAGATTAGAAGTGGGCAAGTAACGCAGACTGTTCCAGTGTGAGAGCGCGGACAAGCGGAGTTCAGATGTGGAGATAGTCTTCGCTTTATGTCTAGATCATTTAGATTAATTTTACCTGAAGATGCCTCCTGAATTTTTGTGCTGGGTAAACCAGTGAATTCTCTCTTCTGCCTAAGACATTTTTCACTGGCCAGTATAGCGGCGCACATTAGCGTGACTCTGTGTGTATATTTGACTGCCTTTTCCTACTTACTGGGATTTTAGATGCCCTGCTCTCCAGCGTCTTCTCTCTTTGAGTTATGTTGGAGCCCTGAAGCACCCACCTGTGATCCATTTCACCACGCTCAGCTTTCTGGGCCTGACTGGGAGCAAGATTGCTCTTTCCCTTACGCGTGTGCTGTGGATTCATTAGGTGGTTACGGCTGCAGTAACCGCACAGGATAGGGTCTGCACTTCGCTATTAACTATTTTGTACACCATGTCTAATTTGGAGAGAGACGTGTGTCTAATTTATCCTTTAAACGTATCTTTTGTTTATGAACACTCCTATTAATTGAGTTGAGATGGCTTCAAGTATAGCTACAAATATAAACTTTAATGAAAATCATGGAATTTTATCAAATATTCATGCCAAAATTTAAAAAAAAATACTGTGTGGAGTGCAGGAGGCCTCAAGGGGCTGCTAGTTCTAATTTTGTGGCTATATAAGATAAGAAAGCTAGAGTCCTTTCAGCTCCAAATTATATGAGCCTATTTGAAACACAAGATATGAAACTGAAAGAGCTGAGGGAAATGCATGACTAATTCTGGGAAACCAGGTGCACACTGGGAATTTCTCAGGGAACTTAAGTTAATGAGCACACATCTATTCCTGTATACACTCAGACACTTTTCACACACACAATCAGATATACATGCCACAAAAATAGCAGTTCATCACTGCACCCCATTCTACTGAAACGTGAAAAATGTGTGAAGAACTCAGCATGTAGCAGTGCTTCAGCGTTTTTCTCCTTCTGGAATAAGGAACTTGAGGACTCTGAATCTCCTCAGACTGAGCTGCAATTACTTGTAGACTTGGCAAGGTGCTCTAACCACACCCAAGTGTTCGTGTTTTCTCTACTTGCTTGCTCCAGTATAATTATACCCTGGGAATTCTTCGGAGCATTGTCAGTACGTGTCTTGTTTCTTTTCATTCAGTCTTCAGGAACAGAAGTAAAATAGAGATGAAAGAAAAGAAAGAAGACATGAAAAAATGTACAGGAAAAAGTTCAGATGCTCACATAAGGAAAATATCTTTTTTAATGTATGCATTAGAAAATAAAAACATGCCAAAGAAGCCAAGAAAATCTTTAAGAACATAAAAAGTCATGTCACTTTTTTCCTTACAGATTATATTGATGAGGCATGACCAGGATATACAGCTAATGTTTATACTTTGAAACAATTTGTTATAGTAAAAGACACATTGCCATCACTTACCCTCAGAGATTCACTTTTTCTTCAAACACACATATTCTATGATTATTGCCATTTTCTGAAAGTGTCCTAAACATCATCTTTCATGACATCTTTATAAGATGTGATTTTTTTTTTAGAAATATGGTGAATGCTGCAGCCAAGTGCTATGCACTGGAAGGGGAAGTCTCTGCAATCATCATGATGCATCCTTAGCCAGCACACTCGCAGGATCTAGCACCATGCAATTTCTGGTTCCCAAAGTTAAAGTGACTATAAAAGGTAAGTGTCCTGAATCAATGCAGGACCGCAAAGCATGTACAACATTGCAACTAAAGACACTCACAAAAGATGACTACAGTAACTGCTTCAGAAAGTGGCCAGGATGATGGGATAATTATATGGGAAACAATGAGATTTCATTTCATTTCAAAAGGGAATTTGATGGGATAAGTGTAAGACAAAGACCAACTGAAACTGCGAGGTTTGGATAAAGGCAATAGAGTATGGAATTTATTGTGCCTGGGTGTGGGCAGAGGACTAAAAGGCTGTCTGGAGGGAGCAGAGAGAAGTAGGGGTGTTTTTTTTTTTTTTTTTTTTTTTTAATAGGGCTTGAATGAAGGCAAGGAATATTAGTTGGGAAGATCTTAGTAAGTACCAACGGTCAAAGTTGTCCGATGTCTTGTGCCTCAGTGTGTCTGGTGTATGTGTTTGGGTGTCTCCAAGTATCTGGGTGTTCAGGAGAGTCTGTGCTCTACCTTGGCTCTTACAAAGTCATTCTTTTGCTGAGGGCACCAGAGCTGAGCTGAGCACAGTGCCGATGCTGGCAGATAGGTTGGGAGTGGGAGAGTCATGTTGGACTCGAGCCTTACAATGAGTATATTTGAAATGAGGAAGGATGTTTCTAAGAGAATTGATAGCAATGTGTCTTTTATACTAATTTCTAAAAATGTAAGTACTCATCATATATTTAAGTCACATAATGTATTTATTTTCTCCAATGTACTTTTTTCTTTGAAATAATATCTCTTCAGACAGATAATACTACTGAAATAATACTCCTTCAGATGCTTAAGGGTTGAAAGAATTATCTTTCAAACAAAACCAAATGCTTTTATTATAAAGAATTTTATTTATTTATTTATTTTTTTCTTGTTTCTGAACTTTTATTTGTTTGTTTATTTATTTTTATGGCCGGCTCAGCTTGCCCTGAGGGCAGGGCTGGCGCAGCATGTGGTGCCGGGGATCGAACTGCGGTCTCTGCAGCCGCCTGCAGGTGCTTTAGACCACTGTGCCAATTATTATAGATATCTAAAGTATTTTAAAATATTTTAGTCAGACAGGGTTGGTCCTCAAGTGGTCAGTGCAGAAGGCAACTGTGGCTGGGGTACATTTGTTGAAGGTCAGACCTCAGGACAGACACGTTGATAACAGCATATTTCTCCTAAGGATGGACAGCCGCAACTCTAATTAAGTGTCAATCACCACGGGTAGAGAGCGCCAGAACTTCCCTAAACCACTCCTCTTGTTCATTCCATGTATGTTTGCTACATGACTTGTTTCCCCATTTGATTCCCCATTTAATCTATATTACCTAGGCGATTATACTTGTAATCTTATTAGTTGATTATACTTTTATCCCACCTTATACCCTCCGTACCTTGTTGCTTTGCTCTGTAAAACTGTCTTGAGAAGTGGGTCCTCCCTTAGACAGAAGCTTTCTCTCTCAATAAGCTCTTCTGATTCTTGTTCCCAGAACTGATTCTTCAATTATATAGTATACCAACTCAGCACATCAGACATCTAGTAGGACAGTAGATTGGGAGTTATATTTCTCTTTTACTGCTTGGAGGTTCTAGATCATTGCTATACAATATGTGCTGTATCACTTTGAATTGCCACCTTTTGTTTGCCTTCAAAGAGAGAGAGGTAAATCTTGACAGGGCAACATATCATTAAAAGACTTCTTGTTTCCATCTGCTAAGGCTGGAAGAGGAAGAGGAAGAAAGGCTTTCCGGTACCTTGGAGCCCTGGCTACTAAAGACAGATGAGTCTTAAGCTGAGCAGTAGCAGCCGCCCGGGTATTTGTCTACTGAACAAAGGTTTTGAAGGTCCAAAGTTGAAGTATGAAAGGAAAAACAATGTCAAATTTGTTTATTTCACTAAATGTTCCAGCATCTTGCCTTAAACATTGGGTCTCAAATTCTTTCTAAAGCCTTAGCCTTTCCTAGTTTGAGGTGCTAAGTGGACCAGAGGTCAGGATTCAGAAGACAGATGACTGTCCTGGTTCCTTTTCCTGTCCCGCAACTGTGGGCCTCACGGGAGCCTGGTTCTGATCCAGCCCAGGTTTACAGTTCTGTGTGCTGCAGGAGGAGGAGGAGGAGGAGGAGTCCGGACCTCACCGAAGCAGTTTATGCAGATCCCTGCTGCTTTGCTTGGAGCCCAACAAAGATTATGTAAGGTTTTGTTCTTTTGTTTTGATTTTTGTCTTAAACTTCTGGGAATTCCCAAACTCCACCCAGGCTAATCCATTTTAAGATTTAGGGCACATAAGACTTTTGCAGTTGTTGGTTTTGTTTTCCTTCAAGTTTGAAAATCTAATCAAAGCAGGCTTCCTGATTCAAACTGGGCCAAGTTTGCCAGGCAGTCTTCAGTGAGTTCCTGTTCCCACTACGGCCATAACCCCTCCTTTTTGGTTTCCCAGCAACAATGCAGACATTTTAGGGTTCATCAGAGGATTTCTTTACTTTTAGTTGTGACCCCTTTTTTCTGCTATTTTAACAATTTATTATAAAGATAAATGCCAGCATGTATATTTGGGATGAATTTGCCTATCTTTGTTCTTAAAGCTGCAGAATGTGTAACCTCAGTGCTGTCTTAGATGGGTGAGGGATGGGATGCCGATTCAGACTGACATGAAGGTAGTTTATCTGAATTTACCTGAGTGGGTTTTATCTGCCAGAAATTTCTCACTTGAGTGACTTACCACAGTGACTTACATAAAATAGAACTGGCAGGAAATTAGTTTGGGTTTCCCCACTGAGTGGGTGGAATGTTTCACAGATACATTTTGATTTGAATCCAACTTTTTACATTGACACGTCAAAAGCTGTATTAATCTGCAAATCTTTCTCCGCACAGAAAGACAACCCTAACTGATGAACTTATTCATAGAGAAAATAAAACGAAAGCAATGAAAAAACAAGTTTAGGTCCAGCTAAGCTTAGAATGCATATTTAGGGATTTGAGGAAGCTTGTCTTTATTTCCTGTTGCTGATTTCTCTCATTAGTTTGGATGAAATTTGGTTATTATTGATGATGTCAGCAGAAGAGAGTACGAGTGTTGATGACAGAAGGGAACTGGTTGCCACTGAGATGGCTCCAATCAATTCCTCATTAAAATAAATTTCATGGTTTGAAGAGCTGCGCTATTGCTACAGTCTTAGCCTACTTGTGACATGGATGCGCAGTGAAAAGTGAGTTGCAAGAACTATAAATGAAAGAAAACAACACAGGGGCTACATGTTACAGAACCTGTGTTTGGTCACTGCCTCGTACACCTCTTTTTTCCAGATTTCCTCACTTCTACAACGTGCATATAGTTTTCTTCAGCCTCTAGCTTGAGAACTGTGATCTCAAAGCTCCCTCTTGCTGGTGTTGCAGGCACTACTCTCCGAAGGAACATACTGAAGTTATTCAGCCAGATGTCACACCAGGAGGGTCATGTATTTAGTGGAGATGTTAATTAGATGGCAACTTTGTTAGTGGACTTCTTTTCTATTTCTGCTGTTCTCTTTTCATGTCAAAAATGAGAGGAATTTTGAGGGTGGAAAAAAAAACCCTGGACCACAGCCCAGAAGTTGATTCCAAACCCAGGATTGCTTCTTTCACAACGTGGGTCCACAGGGAGCCATTCAGCTTTGCCCACTTCACCCCACCCCCAGCAATGAGGACCAGGCAGGGGCATGTGTCAGAGGTGCTTTGTCATTTGTGGGTGTGTTCTGCAGACATGAAGTGGGGCATCCGTCCCGTGCATGCTTCATAAGATTCTCCTTCCAAGGACTGAGCAGTAGAGGCTTAAAAACAATCACTGTGGCTTTCTGAATGTGTCCACTTAGGAGGTCTGGGAGGCGTTCTAACCTCAGGAGAGTAGGCTCGAGAGGCAGATAGACATGAATAAAATATCCCCACTGTGGCCTTTGCAGAACCTTGTTGGCTCTGTGTGCCGCTCCACTATGCGCAAAGTGAAGATGCGCTTTGCAAAACACCTGATGCACAGCATGGCGGCCAACTAAACTCCCTCACTGAAGTTCTTCAAACACAAAACTGTGAGGTCTACTCACCAGCCATGAGCAAATCGTATCGGCAACAGGCCGTGGTTATAAGAGGGAGCACATCTCAACCTAAGTAATGAAAAACAAAATCTTGAAATTTACAATATACATATACACACACACACACACACACACACACACACACACACACACACACACACATATATATGTATGATTAATTGCAACAACATACGAATGCTTCAACCAAGGAACGGTGGCCAGCTGATTAGGAATGGAGCAGACATACACTTTTAGACAAAACTGTACAAGGCCAAATGCAACATTATTTAGTTCATATTATTCTTTTTTCTTTTTTGTATATTTAGGATAGAGTCTGTAGGCTCTACAGAGTCTCACTATGTAGATCAGACTCATAGTGATTCTCTTGTGTTCAGCCTCCCAAATGCTGGGATTGCAGGCACGCGCCACCACACCCAGTCTCCATTGCTGCCTCAGCGTGCTTTGGTGTGCAGCCTGCAGGGCACAGCAGGGATTGAACCCTGGCTGTTGTGCTCTGCCTAAGCAGGTGCTTTAGTCCACTGAGTTATCTGGCCGGCCTTCATTTATATTACTGTGTAACACTTTCAAAGGTGGATTGCTTTCACCAAAAGAAAAATTGAAAACTAAAGTTTTAAAATTCATTTTCCAAAAGGGTAATAAGAATTCCTTGATGTTTAAACCTGCACATTTTGGGAGCCTTTTTGTCATCATTCTCAAGGGTTATACCTTTGTAGGTTTAACTTGTCTAATTCATTGTCTGTTATTTCTTTTTCAGTTTTTACATAAGTGCTTACCACAGGCCAGGAGACTGGTGCACTTCCCCAGCCGCATTTGCATCAGTTTCATGAACGGTGGCAGGTTTGACTTGGGTTGTCAGGTGTTCACATCACAAAAGTTTGAAGAGATGGCCAACGTAGCTAAGCAATGGAAATTGTTTGAGATCAAACAATTTTATGATGTCTCAGTTTATCAATAAATATTTTCAATGGTAAACTTTCTCTTCCTTATTACCATGAAATATATTCTTTCACATGTTCATAAAGGAACTTGGGTAATTAACACTGAAATAAGACAGAATCCCTGATCACGACTTTTTTTTTTTTTTTCTAATGAAAGAATTCAGCATTTGTGGGCTCATTTGTAGTTGATTTAATCTGAATTGCACTTGCTCCTACATAAAGGACCAACATTTGCCTTATCAACTCTGGGCCTGAGGTAAGAGATAGTAATGTTCCCTAGCAGTATCAGTTTCATTACTGTGGTTCTCTAAATCAATGTCGCCACACCATTCTGTGCTGTTCTCATTCTAAATATGTTGCAAACTCATGGGAAAAAAATTTGTATTTTAGTAACTTAATGTCAAGTGAAATTGCAAAGAGATGACTTACTGGATCCATTGCTTCCACCATAAAAAGAAGTTTCTTTCTGTTAGACAAAAGGCCAGTAATTGAATCAAAAGATTCCACTAAGAGTGAAAGATGAGTTGCTATGGGTTGGATGCAATTTGTTCCCAAGGATTCACATGGTGAAGCTGTGGTCCCTAGGGTGGCGATGCTGGAAGGTAATGGGAACGTTTAAGAGGTGAGGCCTCATGGGAGGCATAACGCTTGGTCTTAGAGAGACCCTCCCAGAAAACATGTCATCCTCCACAAACAACAGAAAGCCGCTAAAGGCCATGCTGCCCTTAGCAAACAGAACAGAAGGACTTAAAGAAAATTTAGGACAGGACATATAATCTCCGGGGACCAGAAAGTCCGGTATGATTTATATTCCTGCACTGACCATCCTGGGAACTTTGACCTCCAAACATCCCACTCACATCCCTTGAGATGCTTGCTACAACCTCAGATGCTATAGACTTCTCCTCCGGCCAGCTGCTGAAACCATACACAATTTCAGCCTGTTTGCACCCAGACAAAATAGATGCAGCCTTTTGCTCACATAAAACCTGTGTGTCCAGGTGGTTACTCATGTGCCATTGATAACATATTGGCACTAGAAGCACAGGCATAGGTTAATTTCTCCCTGAATGGTCTCAAGTACATCTCCGTCCTTTCTCCACTGAGGCCACCTGTTGACATTGATCCTGAACTGCGCCACAGTGCTCCAGGCAGCTCCAAATAACTTTAGATCAGGTAAGACCTTCTCCCCATTCCCTCTCCTGTCTTCCACTCATGGGGACAGAGAGTGTGCCCTACTTCCCATGCCTTTTAAACCCATTCCTAGACACTGCCCAGGAAGGCTGGCTTTCCTTGGTGGCCAATCAGCTAAAGTGACAGCTTCCTTGGTCACTCCTCTACGTCTCTGTTGTGGCCCTGAGACCCAACTGCAGGTATCCACTGTGGACTTCACCGCCACAATCATTCTGTCACATTAGGCATGACACTTTCCTGCTCTGCTCTGCATGGGAAACATTCCTTCTATTCTTCTTTCCTCTCCCCTAGCCTGTCTCCTAAGTCACATGAAACCTCTTCAGCTCTATCCAGATCTGAACCCCAAACTTCTAATATTCTTCTACAACACTGCATAACCACAGTACCCACTGGGCAACGGCTCAAGCCCGCTGCCTATTTGACATTGCCTGAGTCTAACTGAGGGCTGAGCCCACGTGCTGAGTCCTCGGTCCCCATATGCTGTGCCCAACCCCTCTCCACCTCCTACCTGGCCTGGATTATGGCTTGGCACCTCAGCTTGGCCCCCTACTCCTCATTTCCCACTGTGGGAGGTGGCAGGGTCAGAGGGAATGGTTAGGATTCTGTTCCTTTTTCTTTGACAGACCTCTCCCAAGTCAGTCAGCACCTATGCTGCCTCTCCTCGCACTCTGCCCAACAGATACAGGAATTCCAGGACTTAACTCCATCATATAATCTTACCTGAGCAGATTTAAGTATTATCCTTAGCCCTACTCTCTCCCCAGATGAATGGAAACATGTAATCTCCCTGGCCCGGTTTTACAGGGACTAAAACAGGTACTTTCAGCCTGACTTTCCTGAGGAGACTGTGGCTATTCCTCTAGATCAGCGGTTCTCAATCTGTGGGTCGCAACCCTGGCGGGGGTCGAATGACCAAAACACTGGGGTCGCCTAAAGCCATCGGAAAATGTTATTTATTTAGAATTGTTGTTATATTTAAACCCATGCTATGCCATGGTGAAATGTTATTTATTGGAATTAGTAATCAATATTTCTCAATATATAATTAAATATTGTTTTTGTGATTAATCACTATGTTTAAATTATGTTTGATTCGTACCAATGAGAATACATAATACATATCAGGTATTTACATTCTGAATCATAACTGTAGCAAAATTACAGTTTTGAAGTAGCCACCAAAATTATTTTTTGGGTTGGGGTCATCGCAACATGAGGAACTGTATTGCAGGGCCACGGCATTAGAAAGGTTGAGAACCACTGCTCTAGATGTTACAGGCAGCTGAGTTAGAAATATTTCAATCAGACAGGGCTAGGCCCTCAAGGAGACGTGATGGAAGACAAGGTGATTTTTGGCTGTCTGGGAGAGATAGCGTTCCAACTGTGGGTCAGATCTCAGGGCCAAAGAGTAAACAAATGCAGTCACATACTTCTTTAGGAATGGGCACCAGGGATTGATATTCTAAATAGATATCAGGGGCCCGGCGGGATGGCTCAGTGGTCTAAAGCGCCTGTTTGGGAAAGCTTGGGTGGCTTCAGGGACTGTGGTTCAATCCCTGGCACCGCATGCTGCGCCAGCCCTGCCGTTTGGGTAGGCTGAGTCGGCCATAAAAATGAGTGAATAAATAAAAATTAAAAAAAAAAATTAAAAAAATAAATAGATATCAGTCACCAGGGAGCCAGAGGGATTCACTAACTCAACCCCTACAGGACTAGCCCCTGTTCTGTATTCATGCGCAATGACTCACTTCCTCATTTGGGCCTGAATTTAATCAATTTCACCTGAACAATGGTGTTTGTAACCTTATTGGCTGACCATAGTCTTGCCCCACTTCTCGGTCAGCTAAGGGAGTTCCCATGTTCTTCACACCACATGGCTTTACTCTATAAAAATCCCTGGAAGAGATAGCTTCCTGGACAACCCACTTGGGTCCCCTTTCTGACTCTTTCTCTCAGACAGCAGCTTTCTTTGTCCCAATAAACATATTCTACTCTTAGCCTCTGTTGTTCGTAAAATTCATTCTTCAGTTTTAGAGAACACAAGCTTGGCCAAGGCATCTTTCAGGTTAGGAGTTGTCCCTAAGAGTCGGGTCTAAGAGACCCGAAATTGGAACTATCCGGTGGGAACCCAAGATTCAGCCTACCTAGGAGAGGGACTTCTCATGGTGGCCCATCTGTTGCAGTTTCTCATCTCTCATTGCTGGGACAATCACCCAACACCCAAGATGAAGGAAGGAAAGTTTTATTTAGCTCACAGTTATGGAGGTTTCAGTCCATACTCAGCTGGCTCCAAGGCAGATTTGCACATGGCAGAGGGCAGTAGTTCATGGCAGCAGAACAGCAACAACAGCAAGAGGATTCAGAGAGAGAATTTGTTTTTCTGTTTTCTTTTATATTACATTCAGGCTCTCTTCCTCAGGATATCTGCCTCTGGTCACACCCATAATCCCAGCAGTACTCAGACCCATAATGTCATCCTTGGATCGCCCATAATCCTAGTGGATCATGAGTAAAGATCAAACTCTAGAAGTCCCTGTCCCATGATTGCATAAGGCTTGGGGGGGCAGCTAGACACAAACCATAACGCCATCACACAGTTAATTTTGATAAGATCAAAGAAACCACTCAGTATAAGAATGAAAATCCAAGCCGGGCGTGGTGGCGCACACCTGTAATCCCAGCACTCGGGAGGCGGAGGCAGGAGGATCAGTGCAAGTTCGAGACCAGCCTGGCTGCAAAAGTGAGCTCAAGGCCAGCCTCAACTGCATAGTGAGACCCTGTCTCAAAAAGACAAAAAAAAAAAAAAAGAATGAAAATCCAGCCCAGTTTGGGATTGAGCTGACTACTGCCCTCAGGTGATACATAGTGATACAGGGGAAAAATAGTACTCCCCACCTGAAAGGTACCTGGGACAAGTTTGTGTTCTATAAAACTGAAGAATGAATTTTAGGAAAAAATGGAGGTTAAGAATAGAATATATTTATTGGGGGAAAGAAAGCCCTTGTCCAAGAGAGGGACGGTAGATGAGCCCCAGAGTTTATGGTCCCCAGGAAGCTATCTCTTCCAGGGACTTTTATAGAGTAAAACCGTGCAGTGAGGCAGGTCTAAAGTGAAAACCATGGAAACTCGCTTAGGTAGGCATGAGGCGGGATAAAGCTGTGGTCAACCAATGAGGGTACTGCAGCATTGCTCAGGTAAAATTGATTAAGTCCAGGACCAAATGGGAAAGCGAGTCACATAGCAAGTGGGAATGAATGTGAAACAGAATTTTATCAGGTAGCCGTCCAGTAGAAGTCGGATTAATGATTCTTCTAGCTCCCTCAGGGCGATGATCAATCTCGGATGTCAGTCTTTAAGAAGGTCAGCATTTGTTCGATCTTTGGCCTTTAGGTCTGGCCCACAGCAGGAGCACCCATTCCTCCCATAGTTGCTGAATATCTTGCCTTCTGTACTATATCCTTTGAGGGCCTGCCTACAACACTGGGATGTACCTAAACCAAGACTGAGACTGGGTGTGGTGGTTTCCACCTGTAATCCCAGCTCTTGGAAGGCTAAACACAAGTGGATCACTACAAGTGTGATCTATGTAGCAAGACCTTATGGACCTTGTGCTAAAAAAAAAAAAAAAAATTAAAAAAAAAAAAAAAGCCGGGCGTGGTGGCGCACGCCTGTAATCCCAGCACTCGGGAGGCTGAGGCAGGAGGATCGATGTGAGTTCGAGACCAGCCTGGGCTACAAAAGTGAGCTTAAGGCCAGCCTGAACTGCATAGTGAGACCCTGTCTCAAAAAGCAAAAAAAAAATAAATAAATAAATAAAAAAAAAATAAATAAATAAATAAAATAAAAAAAAATAAAACACCTCAGTGAGAAGCTGCTACACCTGAGGTTAGTCAGATGGCTAAACTCTGAAAATGCATGCACTGGAGCTCAAAAGTCACTGGCTGGGGAGTAAATTGTGAATTTGTTTTGAAACTCTTCTTAATGGCACGTATACTGTATGATACAGAAATTCTACTACTGAGTATATAACAAACAGAAATAATACTGCTTTCCCTTAGCTGTAACATCATTTCCATGGTTTCAATTATCCACAGTCAGCTGCAATCTGAAAATATTACCATAGTGCAATGAGGAAGACCACATTTTAAGAGGTAGCGCATTCATACAGCTTTTACTTATAGCCAAGTGCTGTGATTATTGTATTATTCATGTTAATCTATGCATATGATTTGCTTATTGTTAATTCATTTATTAATTACCATTCCATGATAATTACACTTTATCATAGGAATGTGTGTATGTATGAGAAAGCAGAGTATGTAGAAAGTTCCATGCTATTGGTGGCTTCAGGGAGTGTGATGGTTAACCTTGACTGTTTTTTAAATTTTTTAATTTTTTTGTTTTTTTGAGACAGGGTCTCACTATGCAGTTCAGGCTGGCCTTGAACTCCCTTTTGTAGCCCAGGCTGGTTTCAAACTCGCACCGATACTCCTGCCTCAGCCTCCCAAGTGCTGGGATTACAGGCGTGTGCCACCACGCCTCGCTCAATCTTGACTGTTAACTGGAGCAGGCTGAGAAATGCCTGGGAAATCTGTAGAGCACATTTCTGGGTGCGTCTGCAGGGTTTCCAGGGACAACTGGCTCTCAAGGCTTTCCTTCATCCATGATCAATTCATTGGTGTGACAGTTTGATGCCACTGTCGGGAGGCGCTGGAAACTCAAGGAAAGGCGCCTCACTGAAGCAGAGAGTAATGGGCATGGGGACTCTAGGCCTGTCGCCGCTCCCCTCCCTTCCCCCCTCTTTCCTTCTTATTCCACTTCCTGGCTGCTGGGAGGTGAGCTGTGTTCCTCCATCCTGCCTCTCTGCCATAGTGGTTCTGCCTTGGCACCTGCCTAAAGGTGGCCAGGACCCCAGCTGGAATGTCCAAAGTCAGCCTGCTAGGGGCCTGCAGGATGGCTCAGTGGTCTAAAGCGCCTGCTTAGGAAAGCTTAGGCAGCTGCAGGGACCGCGGTTCGATCCCCGGCACCACATGCTGCGCCAGCCCTGCCCTCAGGGCAGGCTGAGCTGGCCATAAAAATAAATAAACAAACAAACAAAAGTTGTGAAACAAGAAAAAAAAATGTTAGCTGGGCACGGTGGCTCACGTCTGTAATCCCAGCACTTGGGAGGCTGAGGCAGGAGGATTGGTACGAGTTCGAGACCAGCCTGGGCTACAAAAGTGAGCTCAAGGCCAGCCTGAACTGCATAGTGAGACCCTGTCTCAAAAA
>PVJA010010973.1:9319-20603 GCA_004027025.1 Myocastor coypus
TTTTTTTTTTTTTTTTTTTTTTTTTTTTTTTTTTTTTTTTTTTTTTTTTTTTGTCTTTTTGAGACAGGGTCTCGCTATGCAGTTCAGGCTGGCCTTGAGCTCACTTTTGTAGTCTAGGCTGGTCTCGAACTCGCACCAATCCTCCTGCCTCAGCCTCCCGAGTGCTGGGATTACAGGCGTGAGCCACCACGCCCGGCTTGTGCTTGCTTTTCTAGACCTTGATTTTGGTGTATGTTCCTGGTCTATTTAATCATGTGCTAGCTAGATACCTACTGAGTCAGTTTAGTAAAAAATCCCCTGCTGTTGTTACTTGATTGTCTTTGATGTCTGATCAAACCTTTTATTCTTGTCCTTTCAAATCTAAGCACTGTCAAACATCCTCAGTAAAAAAGCTCCAGGTCTTGATGTTTCTACTAAGAAATTTTCCAGCCAGTGATCTCAACTCTGGTCCTTGTCATTTTCCAGTTTAGAGTTAAATTTCATCTTTCTCCTCTGCTGCAAAATCCCAGGGCCTTATCTGCTCCCATTTCAATCCAGAGGGTTTCTAAGTGCTGGTGCAAACAATAGCAAGAACCAAGTTTTCTACTCACCTTCCTTCTTCCTTTGATGGTTCTAGATGTATTCTAATTATTTCCCTATCTATTTCTAATTGGTACAAATGGGGCCAGGAAGATAGCTCACTGAAATAAGTGTTTGACTCGCAAGCACAAAGTCCTGAGTTCTATCTGGTACCAAAAAAAAAAAAAAAAAAAAAAAAAAAAAAAAAAAAAAAAAAAAAAAAAAAAAAAAAAAAAAAAAAAAAAAAAAAAAAAAAAAAAAAAAAAAAAAAAAAAAAAAAAAAAAAAAAAAAAAAATCAACTAATTGGTACAAATGATGTATATATATTTTTTTCTGAGAAGTGAAATGTTAAATATCATTTAACAACATTATCAACAAATATCAACAAACGCTTAAGAAAAAATATGCTTTTTTGTGTGTGGTACCAGTTATCAAACTCAGGATCTTATACTTGCCAGGCAAACACTTAGAAAATATCTCTTTAAGAAAAAAAGTATATACATACATAAAATTCTTTACAGATAGAATAGAAATGTACCCCCAATAGATAAAACGTAAATATAATATTTAATTCTATATAGCCATTGCACCCTCACAGGATATTTTGGTGGGTTTCTGCAAGATTGTTGAATAGATAGCCCATTTATTAATGTTAGCAAGAATCAGGTAGTGCTCCAACCTAAATGTTGGATGATATTTTGATTTATAGCAGTGAATAATGGGAAAGCGAGACACAGAAGACGTGTATCTTTGTGACACTGCTCATTGTTGAGACACAACACCCACACCTAAGTGTTAAAGGAGGAAAGGTTGTTTTAGCTCACAGTTTACAGAGTTGTCACTCCATAGTGAGCTGACACCACAACAGGCAGAGGGGCATTGCAAAGGAGAAGCAGTCCATGGCAGAGCAGACAGGAGGAAGCACAAAGGAGGGAACTTCCATTCCCCTTGTTTCTCTTCAGGCCAGGAGCCTATTCATTGGTGCCACTCATAGGCACAGTGGCCTTCCTATTATTAACACCAAGATTATGCTAATGAATCAGTGTACAATGACTTATCACACATCCTTCCCCCACATTCATAAACCTAGATCCAGCTACCTTCATAAAACCTTCACCTGTGACTGTCTGAGGCTTTGGGAATACATATAGATACAAGCCATAATAATATGTTATAACATTATTTGTTTATGGTTTTGCTAAAAAAAAGATAATAGTTTTAAAATATACAATCTTTTCTAAGTTTCTGATGCTACAAATGGACAGCATCACTTTCTGTAGTTTAGATTAGATCCCAGCACACTTTGACCAGGGAGGAAAGGTGACATTCTATCTTATTAAAGTTTTCTTGATATGTAGGTCTAAAATTTTCTGACCTAAACATTCAGTGAAATAATAAATCCAACCTTGATGTATACATTTGCAAACTTCTATGATGTGATGACATTATAAGCTAGTCAATTTCTAGCTACCAACTAGTACAATAATACACTATGACATATTTTCACCAGTGAGATATAATAGAGATAAATAACTTTAATTCAATATCTTAGAAATTAGTATGTCTTAGTTACTTTTTGCTCGCTGCTGGAACAAATACCCAACACTCAAAATGAAGGAAAGAAAGATTTAGTTAGCTTATGGTTTGTGGAGGTTTCAGTTCATACTTCACTGGCTCCAAGGTAAATAACAGCAGTTCTTGAGGGCAGAAAACAATGAAGAACGAAGTAGGAGCAACAGCTGTGGCATCCATCAAGCCTCTGTCTTCCTTCTACTGGCGGTCCTCTGTGAGGATTGGAGCTCCTCCAAAGAGACACAGATGCAAAGATCAAGCTCCTCCAAAGACCAGCACTTCTCCATGGAAGTAGAGCAGGTCTGGGTCACACAAAGTCTTCCTCAACTCCTTTTTGTATACCTTTGTGCTGAGTCACTCTGAGGTGGCCCATCCGGCCCTAGGGTGGAACCAATCAAACCCCAGGGTGGGACTGATCATGTCCCAGGGCAGGCCCTCCACATCCTGCAGGATGGGGCTCCCACAGCCCAGAACCTGTGGAGCCCATCCAGCCAAGCCTCCTCAAGTTGACACAATATATCAACTACGACAATGTAGTAAAACAATTATGAGATAATTAATTTATAGTGTTTGTTTTATTCATTTTAACAGTGTACTCAGTTATAAGCTTATGTAAGTTAATGCTTGGCACTGGCTCATTTAAAAGTCAGCTTTCGTGATTCCTGAATCTGGAAACCAGCTCCAGAGAAATGAGAGCCATCGGCCACAGGCCAATTCAGAATTTCCTGTTTCCTTACTCTGCAGCTTCTCCTCTCAACTGTAAGTCCTCAGCTGCAACTTTCACTTTGAAAGTTTACTTGAGAAGGACAGGTTTCTTCAATGGTAAATAAGAAAATGAAGTCAGTAACGTAACATACCTTTCCCGTCTTTTCTATTCTTTATTTTTTTGCATTAAGTTCTGGTAAACGATATATTTTAAAATAAAAGTTTAAGAAAACATTCTAAAATATGAACTCAGAGGAAAGGGATAAATGAACTATAGCATGTCTAAGGAGAGTCACCCAGAGAAAAACATTCTCTCAGGCTTTCACAGAAAGCAAACTAGCCAAGCAATGGCTGTGACTCATCCGAAAGGCTGCTGACACTAACAACAGTTCTACGAAGTACTGTATATGGTCCCAACCTTAATCCTGAGGGGATTTGACCTTGGAAGATACAAAATATGGATGTTTTGTTATACAGGTCTTGCTCTGACTTGCCCTTGATCACCCAGCAAAAAAAAGCTTAATTACACTGCATGAAACGCAGAGCTAGACTGATGAGATAAGCTGTAGGAGGCTTGGATCAATAGCCTCTAGCATTGCAAGCTTCACTGGTGGCCCACTGCAATTGCAGAACATTTAATTGTGTATACATCTGCTTCCTCTTGGTCCAGAGAAAAGAATTTCTTTCCCTTTTTTTTTCTTTTTTCTTAGCAACATCAATAGGAAGGTGGGTCATGCCCATACACTGTGCTCTGTAGAACTATTGGGAGCACAATATGCAATGCGTCAACTATTAAAAAAAAAAAAAGGGGAAAAGAAAAAAACAAGTAATGTTTATTGAAAGTGTTAATGTTTAATTATTTGATCAATCTTATATACCTATATCTATCAATCTAAACTGATCTGATGATGAAAATATGTAATATAACCATTGTTAAATTTAAATAATAAAAAATTTAAAAAAATAAACTATGAAGAAAAATAACTCACCCAAGGAATTTATTATGAAGTATGCAACCTAAAATTAGCAGACTAAGATGAAAGAAAGAAAAATAAATGTCAAAATTCCATAAGTGGGTGGACAGGATGTTGAGTACAGGTGAGGAGCTAGGCAAAAAAGGGATCAGAATATAAAATAAATCTGTCAAGAGAATGGCTGTAGGGAAAGTCACAGTCATAGCTGGACTTAGGCAATAAAACTCAAATGTTAAATAAATGTTATTTACTATTATTTAATCAAAGCAGTTATTGTAGCTGTGAAGAATGGATGTGGCAATTGCTAACTTTCACTTTCTTACTTAAGGAGATGTAGCGTTTAGAAAAAGTCAGAGTCACTCACTTGAAGCTCTAATTACATTTTGTGTCTGCTTTTATCTCTCCTAATGTAATAGGGTCCCCCCCCCACACACACCAGGTTCTACTGTTTTCTCCAAAGAATAATATTTTCTGGAGTGTATTGTGGAAGATCTTACAGTCATGAGCTATTACACGTCTTTCTGGAAAAAGATATTCTAAGAATAAATAAATTTGGGCAACATTGAAAAAGATATCTTTTTTCCCTGTGCACTCATGATATATATTAGTAATAGCAAATATTTTATGATATCCAAAATTTTAAAAGTCTTTTTTCCAGGATACATATGACAAGTACTGCAACAGAATATTTAATCAAGGAAATCTATAAAGCCAATTTCATTTGACATTTTTAGGATCACAGGACAAGATTTATTTTCTGTAAGATGGATTCTTCTAACTAGTTATATGGTCTCAATATCTTGAATAGGACACATTTTATTTCAAACTGAGTGTTTTATCCATTAATATCTCAGTAGAGAGTTACAATTGAGGCAATATAAAATAATGAAGTACTAACTATAAGTACTAACACATTGGCCATAACACGTGGAGCTCAATATTTGAGTCAGTGATCACGAGGATTGACTGATATCTGAGCCTGTCTCAGCAACATATTCCTCAAATAGGAAAGGTGACACTATCAAGCAAGATGTTACTTAAGTTCTCTCTCCCGGATATGTCTTTAAAATTAAGATATAATCCCTAAATATTATAACCCAACTATAACACTGAACTTCTTGCCTAATACACCTGCCTGATATAGGACCTGTGATGTGTAAATTTCTTACCCTCTCTTTGAGAATCATTTTGAATGGTCATGCCAGAACAACCCTTCTGCAGGCATACTACCTGTCAGGTCCTAGAACACTTCTTTGAGACAGGTTCAAGAATTCAAAACATACGGTGTTTGCCACAAACAAATATATCATCATTTAAATATGAGATGTAAACTGTCCTGAATTAAGAGCAGCAGGAAGTCAGTTTCAGAAAAAGTAGTGGAAGGGATAATTCTAAGAATCTGTACTCAGTGGTCACAGTGAAAGTAGCTGAGGGGACTATCAATATGTATAAATGCTAAGCAATTCACGAGCTTATACTGAGGTTTCTCCCCAGTGATCATGGTCTTAAATTAATGCAAGTGATTCTGTCTTCGAAAATATGCAGGGGTTACTTTCATAATTCCTGTGAAGCCCATGAGAATTAAAAGAGAAGACAGTCATATCACCTCATTAAGGGTAGCTAATAGCAGCGATCTGAAAGGAAGTTACCTCTTTTCTAAAATAAAAGTTTTCCAACTTCAAAATGGTTGAAGAAACATCAAATATCCTAAGCATTAAAGACATGATTTAAAGTCCCTATTTTCCTTAGAAAATTTTATATGATAATAATTTGTAAAAAAAAAAAAAAAAAAACCTATGAAAGAAATGGCTAACATTCATTTATATTTATGATTTTTATGACAGATCTCAAAACAATTAATTGATTTAATCATCACAAAAGCCTATGAATCCATTAGCTTACAAAACAAAGAATAAATAATGCATAAAAGGATTGAACTTGCTCAAGGTAAACAACTAATGGTTGTTAAAGTAGAATTAGACCCTAAATTTTCCCTAAACAATTTTAACTGATCTTTTTGAAGTTTTCTTTGTGCTGTATTTTCTGAGACCAAAGTTTAACATACTAATATAAGCCAAAAGAGAAGTTTTGTAGGTGCAAGAAGATTAAAAATAGAAAAGTTAGGGCAGAGGAAAGGGCAGGCAGAGAAGGCCCTAAGCCACAAAGACGGTGCTGTCTACTCCTTATAATTATTTTCTCTCTGTGGTTGACACTTAGGATCTTCGTAATCTTTCATCCTCTCAAATCATCCAGCTAGCCAACATTAGGCTCTTTTTAAGAATGCTTGTTTATTAGAGCCAAAAAAAAAAATGAATACATTTTTCTTACTACTGACAACTCTGATTAGATTACACTATATACATTGTGAAAGCACAGGATCTCTATTATTCTAAAGAGACAGTGATGAATTTGTCAACTTTGTTTTAGTAGTATAGAAGCTCCTTTCGGAAAATAATTTGCTTCACAGCTCCTGCAATTTTCAATTTTATCTCTGGGAAATCAGACTAGAACTCTCAGACTATGACATTACCCTGCTAGAGAAAAATTAATGGCTGCCTTACGGAATGAATAAATAAGACACCTTATTTATTCAAAAACATGATCCAATTTGATAACATATACTTTGGAATAAATGGTCATAATGAAAATTGGCCACTGTCATTTTCAAAGGGCTGCAGAATGATATATTTCAATCTGGGAAAGTGTGTTATGAGGTTTTAATACGGATTTTCACATTTGAAAAACATATGTGGAAAATGGATACCATTATCAGGCATGTGTGCCTTTGACAGAAAGCAAAAGTACTTTTACCTGCCTGACAGTGAGCATTTCTGAATTGGTATTTCATGACCTCATTCTAAATAGCTCCTATTTTCATCTTTCTATGTTGTCTCCTGACTTCCAACAATGCAGCTGTTACACTTATTTATGTTAATGTGACCCTGCAGCTCAGAGATAAGTTTGTATGGCATGTCCACTTAATATTTGCATACTTAGAGACTTTGTTAGTAGTGAGTTCAACATTGAATTATGATTCAGATTTGATAAGAAAAGAAATGCCAGTCATTCTAGGTTATTCAGTAAGTAAATAACATTTATTCAAAGTTCTGAGGTTCATGTAAGGCAAAATCAGGAGAAAGAATGACTTAAGACTTTGTTCTCCAGGTGAGAAAGGAAATATGAAAAGTCACATGACAGTAGATCTACAATAGGTGGCCAAAATATGGGTGTGTTAAAATAAAATGCTTATTACATTAAAAAACAAATTGCCTTAATAGTTGTCAAAATATACCTTTTCTATTTTATGTATTTGGTACAGGGTCTCACTACATAGCTTGGACTCATACTGATCTTGCTATTGTCACTCTCCCCAGGGCTGGGATTGGAGGCTTGCACCACCATGCCCAGACTTGGTCATTGGCTCAGCATGCCCTTGGGGCAGAGCTGGCTTGGCATGCAGAACCGGGGATCAAACTCTGGTCCCTGTACTTGCCAAACCAGATGCTTAGTCTGCTAAGCTATCTTGCTGGCCCTCAAAGCACTCTTTGATCATAGACATTCTGTCATTCTTGCAGTTCTGAAGCAATTCTGAGGATTGTGAACATCTTTAGGCAACATGATGAAATATGGGGTAAATGCAGCGGGTGAGTGCCTTCCAACAGAAAGACCTGCTCTTAAAAACATTGTGGGCTGGCCAAATAGCCCAGCAGATTAAAGTGCCTGCATGTAGATGCAGGGGTTAGGGGTTCAATCCCTGGGGTCTGTTCAACCCCAGGGCTCACTGAGATGGCGGTTGAGACTGGGTGTGGTGGCACGCATCTATAATCTCAGCTCTTGGGAGGCTGTAAACAAGCAGGTTACTACAAGTTTGATCTACTAGTGAGGCCCTGAGCACCCTGGAGACCCTTCCTTAAAATACAGAAAACAAAACAAAACAAAAAAACTATTATGATATGTCCTCGATCACCTTTTTTCTCTGAATCTGGCACTATGACACTTCCCAGTTTTCCCTCAAAGTAAACTAAGCAGCAAGAGCAAGCTGATCTGAGCAATTCAGAACACTGGGTTAGCTGAGATAGAAGAACTGAAGACATTCACAAAAGAGGATTCCCAGAAGTGAGTCAGAATGTGGAAAAATGGTGTCCTTTGTGTATTCAAATCCAAAGGGAATATTCTGAGGAGGATTGATGGCAGTATGACCTCCTTTGTGCCATTTTAAATACATCTTATTTCAGTATCCAACTGGCCATGTAGAGATCACATAGAATTGGAGCCTGGACAATTTGAGTCTAGTCCTGTGCTGAAGAGAAAGGGAAGATAGTAATATTGATGGAATGTCCTAATCCCAAGTGCTTAGGTAAACAAATGTGAATCCCACGGACTATGACTTTCTGTGCCAGACAGACAGACAGACAGACAGACATCCAGAAGTGTATGCACAGTACCTCAAGAAAAGTATCAGAGTATGATATTCTTTAAACAGATGGTGCTATCTTTGCATGATGGATACAAGACAATGTTAAATATCACAAAAAACCCACTACACTGACTGCTTTTAGAGAAGAAATTGAAAATGCATGTGCAGCCATCTCAGTGACCAAGGTTACCAAGCAGTGGTCTGTGATATCACAAAATTTCTGGAAGCCAGTGCCCTCCACTTTGAGCACCTCCCGTAATTGTAGAAGCCAAAGGTAACTTCTAATAATCTCATGATGTCTCAAATTTCGTGTTAAACTACTTCTGGAAGTCTTTTTTTCATGAAATGTGCATACATTTTTGGCAGGATAAATACATACGTATTTTACCACAAAGAGAATCTGAAGAAAGATGGATAATTGGGAGAATGGGTATATATGTTTGATTTGTTTAGAACCACAGGAGGGAATGTGTAGCCATTATAACTGTCGAGGCTACTTAGATATGAGGTGATGCTTCTCAAGTTTTCAATGGAAGCATACTGCTGAAATGTCCATTAAGTCATTGGGATATATGTGCTTGCTGCATGAATTAGTTGGGATTATGGCACTAATAAGCGACAAGAACTTTCAGAACGGAGGGGTGTGTTGGAAGTGATCACTCTGCTCAGTAACATTGTTGCCGAGCCCAGGGAAGAAAGGAAGCACTTAGTCTCAATTTGTTTTATTGCTCTCACTGAGGAAGCACAGGACCAGATCATGCAAAACTTGCTCTCATGTCTGCCTGGCCTCTTTTGTATGATATTAATATAAAGTAAGCTTCTGCAGGATCATCTACTTCATCCTTTCACCATATCTGTGGACTAGGAGAGAAAAAGGAAATCATCAACGGTAATCTGAATAAAGTAGGGTTTTATTTTTTAAATAATTTTATTATTTTTATATGTATTATCATCACACGAATCATGGGAATTTGTTCTTATACATATCTTAATTCTTTTTTTCCACCCCCTCTATACCCTTCTATCCTCTCCTTTTACAAAACTGTTTTTATTATTTTCCTTCCATTATTTTTAAATTTTTATTCTTTCACCCTTCCTAGCCTTCCTTCTCTCTCGCTTGTTCTCATTTCCTTCCTACTTCTCAATATTTGTCATCAGTTTTTTTAAAATTATTTTTTATATGTTATGGCCAGCTCTGGGGTGGGGGTGGGGCTGGCGCAGCATGTGGTGGCGGGGATTAAACCGAGGTCCCTGCACTTGCCTAAGCTTTCTGAAACACTGAGCTGTCTCTCTGGCCCTTTGTCACCAGTTTTGATCCTTATTTACTTTTTTGGATTTTTCACACAAGGGAAACAATGCAATATTTAAACATATGTCTCCAATTTACTTCACTTAAAATTACATTCTCAACCAGTCATGGTGGCACACACCTACAATTACAGCATGCAAGAGACTGACACAGGAGGATTACCACAAGATTGAGGTCAGTTAGGGCTGCATAGTGAGTCCAGGCAAGCCTGAACTACATAGGAAGATTCTGTCTCAATAAACATAAAGTAAGCTGCTGCAGGATCATCTACTTCATCTTTTCACATATCTGTGGACTAGAAGAAAAAGGAAACCATCTTTCGTTTATGTTTTTAAAAGTATCTTGAGTACATCCTTCTTTATGAAAGATCAGTATTCTATTAGATATAAAAGCCAATTTTTACATATCCATTCACCCACTAGTGATTAGCTGGGCTGTTTCCCACTGGTGATTAGCTGGGCTGTTTCCAAGATTTAGCTATTATAAACTGCACTGCTGCAAACATGGGAGAATATGTATGTTTCACTGTGGGATGATGTTTTTGACTCTTTCTTTCCCTAGAATAGAACAGCTTGGTCACTCTTTTAGTTTTTGAGGAATCTCCATACTGATTTCCAAAGAAGCTGCAGCAATTGACACTTCCAACAAAAATGGAGAAGGATTTCTTTTTCCTCCACAGCCTTCCTAGTATTTTTGTTTGTTTGTTTGTTTGTTTATATTTTATGATAGCCATGTTTTCTATAGTAAAACAGAATCTTGACATTGCTTTGATATGCATTTTTCCAATGACCAATATGTTGAATATTTTGCTTAAGTTTATTTGCTGTTTATCTTTCATCTAAGAATTATCTATTCATTTCAAGTGCACACTTTTTGATTGGTTCTTTAAATTGGGGGATCTGATATTTTTGAGTTCCTTATATATTCTAGATATTTGTTCTTTGCCCGAATAATACCTAGTATTTTTTTTTTCCAGTTCTATGGGCTGTCTCTTCACTCTATTGGTGGTTTCCTGTGCTTTGATTTTTTTCATATAATGTAATCCCAGTTGTCTATTCCTTGTACTTTTTCCTATGTGAGAGGAGTTTTGTACATAGTCTTTGCCTATACCTATGTCTTTAAGAGTCCTACTTACTTTTTCTTTCAGCAGGTTAAGTGTTTCTATGTAATATTTAGATATTTGATTGTAGTTTAGTGCATGGTGAGACATGTGGAACTAGTTTTAATCTCAGCATGTGGAAAGCCAGTTTTGCTAGTACCATTTATTAAAGAAGATACCATTCTTCCAGTAGAGATGTTGAGCTCCTTTGTCAAACATAAGATGACTGAGTGAACTTGGAGTTGTTTCTGAATCTTCTATTCCTTTCCATTGATCCTCATATATATGTACTTACTTTAGCTTCAACTTACTGATTATGATATCCCCTGTCTTACTTTTCTAAATTTAGATTTGCTTTGACTATTGTGTATCTCTTCTGTTTCCATATGAATTTTAGGATTGCCTTCTCTAATTTTGTGTGGCATGCTGATTGTATTTTCATCAGGATTCCATTAAATCTGCATAACAGTTTTTGAAAGCATGACCATTTTACTGTACTGGTTTTGCCTATCCAGGAATGAGGGATGTCTTCCCATTTTCTTTTTACTTTTTTCTTTTTTTTTGTGGAACTGGGGATTGAACTCAGGACCTTGCACTTGCCAGGCAGGCACTTGTGCCCCTGAACTATCTCCTCAGCATAAGGAAATTT
>PVJA010010973.1:20703-56147 GCA_004027025.1 Myocastor coypus
CTCCCCCTTTTTTTTTTTTTTTTTTTTTAAGAGAGAACTTTAGTTTTCAATGTAGGAGTATTTTATTTCCTATGTTAGATTGTTTCCTAATTGTTTCATTGTTCTTCATGCTATTGTTAAAGGTATAACTTCCCTCATTTCTCGCTCAGTGAGTTTGCTTTTATGTACAGAAATGCTGTTGAGTGCTGTTTTTTTTTTTTTTTTTCTATTTGTTTTCGGTACCAGAAACCAAACTCTCGACCTTGCGCTTGCTAGGCAGGCACTGTGCCGCTGAGCTACATTACATCCCTGGCCTCCTGAGCATTGATTTTTGTCTTCTGTTATGCTACTAAGTTTAATCATTAAACCTAGAAACCTCATTGTAAGGTCAAGGACTAAACATACTAGGATTGTCTGAAAACTGTTAGAAAACAAAAATCTCTGGACCCACCTACATTAACTGAATCTGAATAGTCTAACAAAATCCCAAATTAAATTATATTTTTTACATAATGACTGCATTTAAGAGATCACCTGCCAATTTATTATTGACAATAATAAATGGTGAATTGGTTCTCTTTTGTGAGAATTTATGTTATGGTTTATGTCTAGTTGACTCCCCAAAGACTCATGCTGTCATGGGATGGCGACTTCTAAAGTTTGAGATTAACTCATGATCCACTGTGATTATGGGTGATCCAAGGATAGGATTCCAGAACTGAGTATTGCTGGGATGAGGGGTGTGGCCTAAGGCAGATAGCCTAAGGCAGAGAGTCTGAATGCAATATAAGAAAGAGAGAGACAGACTTCTCTCTCTGTCTCCATTGTTGCTGTCCCACTCGCACAAAGTGGGTGTTCTCTGCCCTGTGCCACTCAGCTTGGAGCCAGCTGAATATGGACTGAAACCTCCAGTAACTGCGAGCTGAATAAATCTTTCTTTCCTCCATTTTGTGTGTTGGACATTTGTCCTAGCAGTGACAAAAGAATAATTGAGACAACTTCAAGGATAATTAAGGAACAAAATGAAAGATCTTAGGAAGTAGGAAGAACTTGGTCTAATGAGAAGGAAAACAAAGGAGGAGTTAGAGTGAAAGAAAGGAAAAGGGATCTTAAAAAAAAAAAGGAAATATGAGGGGAAAGTAATCTAGGAACTCAAGTTTTTTGAATGGGGAGGGGAAGAAGTGTTGCAATGAGGGGAGGGGAGGGGGAAAACAATTAAGAAACATTATGCACAGGTATAAAATCCCTCTGATGAATTCAATCATTATGTATTACAAACATGTATTAATTAAAAATAAAGTTGATAATTGCAATACAGCACCATGAAATGAACATGGAACAACAACAAAAGGAAAACATAGTAGAGGCATTGGTGAAATTGCTATAACCTCCTGTGCCGTGCCATCAGTTTTTCTTTAGTTCTGATAAATAGAACAAGAACGAGACGATAATTTTAGAAGATGCTAACTAAATCTGTACAGGCTTTATAACATTTTAGCAAATTTAAAACACATAATTTTAATTTTAATGAAAAGTTTAGAAATCATAGCTGTGCAAAATCCCGCAGAAATCTTGGTGAGACGACACATAACTTACCTTTAGGTTTAACTTGAACCTCAAAAGATCTAGGTTATAGTCGGCTGATCACAGCTACATTTATTCAGGTGTCTGCAGTAATTTGCCAGGAGTTCCTCCATGTGCAAGGTTTGCTCCTTTACCTATGTGGGGACTGGTACTCAACAGACTAATCTTAAGTAGCCTTGTGTTGACAAAAAGGACAAGATAAAGGCGATGCACGTGTCTTGCACCGTTGAGCCCATTTTATCACCATCATTCAGTGATCAGCGGTGAGCAAGCAAAACGTTGTGACTCTTTTGATCTTGGAATTAAAATTATGGGCAAAATGAAGCTATAAATGCTACATAATTCAGAAGGTGAAATATGGAATACATATAGACGTGTTCAAGTGAGACTAACACTGCAATCTGCCACACACTGATGACACATGAAGGAGCAGCGTCTTTTATTTCTCACACCAATCATGCAAGCTCCACAGCACCAAGCATCCTCTAGTGCTGATTAAAGTGAGCTCAGTGTTTATGTTCTTATTTTATACTTGAAGGGTTATACTAGAAAGATGTGATATTTGATACTATGATACATTTTATATTGGCGTAATATCCTTCAAAGCACAAAGGAAATTTCAACATAAATCTAAAACAAATAGGAAAGATCAAATTTAATTTGAAAAATAAAGCCGGGGGTGGTGGCGCACACCTGTAATCCCAGCACTTGGGAGGCTGAGGCAGGAGGATTGGTGAGAGTTCAAGACCAGCCTGGGCTACAAAACTGAGCTCAAGGCCAGCCTGAACTGTACAGTGAGACCCTGTCTCAAAAAGACAAAAAAAAAAAAAAAAAAAAAAAACATATTTGGGATTCATTTTTTCTTAATATAACTTATATAAGCAAAAGAACATCTGACCAAACTGCACATTTATCATGATTCAAAAATTAATTTATCAAAATTAAGAATGGAAAACATTTCTTAAATGCAGCATTAGATAAGCATATGACTTCTTATAGATGCAATTCCATTTATGAATACCTCTTGTAGCCCCCACCTTGTCCTCATGAATATCAAATAAATAATCATCATTTGGGTGTGTACCTTTCAGAGTCATTAAAATTTAAGGAACATTTATAATTTCCCTCTTCAAGTTATGAGAACTTAACCTTGAGAATATAACTTTGCTATGTTAAAACTGACTTCTGTTTAAATAATCTCTTAAAATTTTCTACTGAGAAATTGAAAGACAAATGTTTTTATGCACTGTCACACCAAATAAACTGATATTACAAAGTTAAATTAAAAGCAAAATACAACTAGGTTAAAAAAAAGTAAAATACTGATGGGCTGGGGAGATAACTCAATAGAATAAATGCTGGCCTAGCAAGAGCAAGGTCCTGAATTCAATCCTCAGTACTGCCACAAAAAAAAAGAAAAAAAACAGTAAAACACTGAAACCTTCCAAATTACATATATATATATATATATATATATATATATATATATATATATATATATAGAAGGTCAGAAACCTTCTAAAGTTTTTTAGTAAAAAGTCAACAAAAATCCTTTGTTTTAAAAGTCAGAAATCTGTACATAACTCATAATAAAATTATAAAATTCAACTCATATAACTAGACATGAGGGGCTGGGAAGATAGGTCTGCAGCTTAAGTTCCTGCAAGGAAAGTTCAAGAGCCTGAGTTTGATTTAAAATAAAAAAATAAATAAAAAATAAAAAATACTAGACATGTGTATGTCATTCATAAAACCAAAGTAGAACAGGATTATTGCCACTAAAGTACTGAAGGGCAAGGAAGATGATTGTCATCGCTACTTTCTTCCTCTCTTCACATATTTGGTACAGAGCCTCACGATGCAGCTAGGACTCCTAGTGATCCTCCCAACTCAGTCCTGGGATTGCAAGTATTAGTTACCATGCCTGGTGTTGGTGACCAGCTCAGTGCACCAGGGAGCAGGGCAAGTGCAGCAAGTAGCGCTAGGGACTAAATCCCACTACCTGCTCTTGCCTAAGCAGGAGCTTAGTCTACCGAGCTGTATCGCTGGCCCTGTCATCATTGTTGATAACACTGCAATATAGTAATTAAATTAATTAGAAAAGATGAGTGAACTGTAATTATGATAATCATGAAATAGTGTTAAGAATATTACTATTTATACAAAGCAAAATCAAAAGAAGTTAAACAAGTTATTAGAATAAGAAAATTTAGTCATTACAGAAAAAGTGATATATATATATATATATATATATATATATATATATATATATCAGAAAAAGGTGATATCACTGTACGTATCACTGTGCATTTGGATTGCATTCAGGTCTTGGATAAAATAAATTAAACTTCCATTAATAATTTTTCCTGTAAATATATTCCTTGATTTCACTACTGTAAACACCAAGGAAAGGAGCAGCTTTACTGTGTGGTGTATATCTGTACGCTCAACGTTTTAGGAGCATTGATTCTGTAAAACTGAGTATCCCAACCACTTCACATTTTAGCCACAGCAGTGTCTATGAGTACCAGCTGCTCCATAGTCCCTGCAGCGCTTGCTGTAGATGAGTCTTTTCAACTTCAGCCACACTTGGAAGCGTGCAATGGTATTTCAAAGCTCAACTTTTTATTTTTTAGTGCCTTATGATGGTGAGCATATTATCATATGTATGTTTTCATTTCTTTACTAAAATGAAATGTCATTTCTGATCTGCCTATTTTTGTTTGTTCTGATAAAGTTGTAAAACTTTCTTAAAATATGCCATAGAGTAAACATTTGTTAGATAAATTTTGTAAATATATTCTCCCTACATCACATGTATTTTATTCTGATACAATGCCATTTAAACAGCAAAACAAAAATAATATTTTATGGGCTGGAAAATGGATCGCCTGTCTAAGAACCTACTGGGCAAGCATAAAGAGTGGGGACCTATCCTTAGTACAGCATGCGGTGCCATCCCTAGGACCCATGTATACCGTGCTGGTCACCGAGACAGGACATGGTGGTGCATGCCTGTAAACCCAGAGCTGGGGAAGCGAGACAGGAGGATCACTACAGACTCTGTATCAGATAAATAAATAAACAAATAAATAAATAAATAAATAAATAAATAAATAAAACGTTAAAAAATAAATTTAAGAAATTTATGAAGTCAAATTTAGCACGTATATTTTAGATAATGAGTAGTTGGGCTCTCTCTCCCACATATTTTCATCTGGAAGTACTATAGTTGTAGCTTTTAAGTGTAAATAAATGTATGGTTCATACTGAGTTTTACAGGATTTTTTAAAATGTATTTAGTACAGGGTCTACAGGATCTCACTATACAGATTGGACTTGTGGCGATTCTCCTGTTTTCAGGCTCCCAAGTGCTGGGATTATAGGCTTGCACCACCATGCCCAGACTCATTCCCCATCTCAGCATGCCCCAGGGATGGGGCCAGCATGGCATATGGTGCTGGGCATTGAACTCTGGTCCCTGCACTTTGCGTAGGCAGGTGTTTTAGTCTGCTGAGCTATCTGGCCGGCCCTTTTGTTTTTCTCCTTCTTTTCTTTCTTTCTTCCTTCCTTCCTTCCTTTCTCTTTCTTTCTTTATTTCTTTCTTTCTTTCTTTTTTAAGGGTATTTTTCAATGCTTCAATATGTGTATAAAGATTTAGTTTTTCCTCATGTGTATCAATATAGCCTTAGAACTTTTTGAAAAGATTTTTTGGCGCTGATTTGACTCTAATACACTTAGTAAATATCAATTATTAATTTATTTATATCTATGTCCATTAAATGTAATATATTGACTGGGTTAAGTGACTCCTGGAGTACTATAGTCCTCAGGGAATTAATTCACTGATGTTCTTGGCAAAATGTGCTGTGAGAAGGTAGGGCCTAGTTGGAAGAGTTGGCTCACAGGGTGAGTTTTTAGAGAGAGCTCCCATTGCTCTTCTGTGCTTCGTAGTTTTGTTCCGCCATACTCTTTGGACATAATGACTCTGCCTGGGAGCTGATCATGGGCTTGAAATCTCTGAAACCCTGATTGGAATAAACCTGTCCTCTGTGAGTTGTGGCTGTCCTAGCAAGAGCAAAGCTGTTCAGTATGATTTCTGTATTCTTTGGGATTTTATAATAGTCTATGTATTTTGTTCAGGATCTCGCTACACAGCTGAAACTCATAGTGATTACTGTTTTCAAGCCTCTCAGAGCTGGGATTACAGGCATCCACCACCATGCTTGGCATCAGTTGGTGGCCAGCTCAGCGTGCTCAGAGGAAGGGCTGGCATGACAGGTGTTCCTGCAGAGCAAACCCTGATCCCTGTGCTTGCCTAAGCAGATGCTTAGTCCAGTGACCTATCTTGTTGGCCCTTGCAAGAGTCTGAATGTCTAGCTTTAGTCCTCATCTTTAAGCTGAAAAGCATTACTTTTATCGTACAAGGTTTTTGTTTTGTTGTACAAATTTCTTAAAGGGTCAATATTGTTTGTCCTCTAGATTTTCTTCCTTTTCAAAAATGTTTGGCTTTCTAGATCTTTTCTGCTGTCACTTCCTTCACCCCCAGAAATTTGAGGTAGATTTGCACTGAAATCGTGAGCTGATTTGAGCAGAATTGCTAACTTAACAGTCATAAGAAAATAACTCCGATGCTCTGCACTTGTGCATCACTTGTTAATTTTATTTTTGCAATATTTTACACTCTATAAATTCAAGCATTTAATAACTTTTTCCAGTTTATTCCCAGAAGAGTCATAGTTTTCAACTATATTAAATAAAATTATCTTTAAATTTCCATTTCTGCTTTTTGTTGCTACATATAGACACAGTATACTTATTCTTAAGGTAAAAAATAAATTAAAGATTATTTATTAGAACATTTTTAATAGTTCTTAGTATCCGAGAATAGTTTCATGAGAAAAGTTTAATTTGTTCTTACCTGAAGTTTTTATTAGTACACGATCGCAATATATTATAAATACACGAATTGTGAAGAGTTGGTACATGAAGAAAATTCATCTTCACTCAGGCTTTGTTCCCCTCTGGTCCCCTCCCTCACACTTTCTTTTTTATCTTGGTCTCCTTCTCTTCTGCAAAATGTTCTAGCTCTGCATTTCCTATTACATGTCTTTTAATTTCTATTGATATCTAAGTATTGGGTAGCCTATAACTTTGCTTTCTTTAGATTTCTTAAGGTGTTCTACATGAGCTGTCATATTATCTGGAAATAAAGACAATTTTTACTTTCTATTTCATATATTCTATTTCATTTTCTTCATTTAGCAATTGAGAAGACCAACTGAACAATACTAACTTGAATCTCAGACAGAAGACAGTAATTCTTCATGCATAATCCTTACTGAAAAAAAAATACATTCTTCGCTATTAAAGAAAGTGCTTATATATTGTATTTTTGTTAAATTGAGAATATTTCTATTATTATTTTGATTTGTTGCTCAGACTACAGACATAGTTATGCAAGATTGATCAAACAACTAAACATTCACTCTTCCTTTGAATAAACTTTAGTTTTTGCCTTCTTTTTCTACTTTTCATTTTTTAATTTATGCTAAAGAGAATAAAACAATAATTGATAGGATGTTAAAGATAGTACAAATAATAATTTAGATTGAAAAATTATAAGTGATACAGATTTTCACTTAAAGTAATATGAATTTCTCAGCATTTGTTGTAATACATAGTGCTGTCTTCGAACCAGTTATTCATATCACCAGATACATGTATGTAAAATTGGAAAAAGAAAAGAAATGTACAAGAAATTAAGAAGAGAATGGCTGGCCAGATAACTCAGTGGACTAAAGTACCTGCTTAGGCAGAGCACAGCAGAATGGTTTGATCCCCGGTACCCTCGAGGGCGCACTGATATGGCAATTGAAACTGGGCATGGTAGTGTGCGCCTGTAATCCCAGGGCTTGGGAGGCTGAAAACAGGAGAATCGTTATGAGTCAAATCTATGTAGTAAGACCCTGTAGACCCTGTACCAAATACATTAAACGAAAAAAATTAAGAAAAAAAAGAAGAGAAATAATTGGAAAAAAGGAGATGAAACAAATTAAAGGATTTACTGCTTCAGTCCATAGCCCAGCAGAAATGCATGCTACAGTTGTCAAGCCATTCTGCTTACATACACAAATAAATGTCTTTCCCCCATTCCCTCTCCTGTCCTTCTCATACATAAAAGAACAAGGTGGAATACATTCAGTTGCAGATGTTGTACTACACATTATTGTCCTCAGTGTAGTCACCCAGATTATAGTCATTAGCATTTAGAGTTAGTAAAATTTTAAACAGTACTTGCTACTTTCAAGAATCTGATAGAAATTAGTAGTGTAATCTCAGCTACCCTGTATATGTACTTACATAATTTTCCTCCTTTCCTTTTTCCCTATCTTTTCTCCTTTTCTTCATTGTTTCTTCCTTATCTTTCTTATCCATTTTACTATAACTATTGTACGTGTTATTTATTTATTCTGTCTGATTCTTACACTAGGGAGATAATCCAATGTTTACACATGTTAGTCTGATCTATTTCTCTTATAAATATGGCCTCTAGTCACAACCATTTACCTCTAAATGCCTCGAATCTATTTTTTTATAGCTGAGTAATACTCCATTGCACAAAAATACCACATCTTTTTTTTTTTTTTTATCCATTTCTGTTTGTGGCCATTTGTCTTGTTTCCAAGATTTAGCTATGACAAACTCTGCTGCTGTAAACATGGATGCACATATACCACTGTGTTATGATGTTTTCAGTTCTTTTGGAAAATTTCTCAGGAGGGTAGTATCTCAGTTGAATGGTATTTCCAATCCTAGTTTTTTGAGGAGTATGCCCACTGAATTCCATAGTGGTTGTACCAGTCTGTACTCTCACCAGCAGCAGAAAAGGATTCCTTTTTCCCCACAGGCCTTCCAGTATTTGACACCAGTTGATTTCTTCATGGTAGTCATTCTTTCTGGAATACTGTGGTATCTCAATGTTGCTTTTATTTGTGTCTCTTGAATGGCCAGTGCTGTGAAACATTTTTTCATGTATTTCTCTGCCATTTGCATTTCTTCCTTTGAGAAGTGTATGTAAATCTCAGATGCTCATTTTTTGGTTGGGTTTTTTTAATTTTGGGAACCTGCTCTTTTTCTTTTCACTTTCTTTTTTTAGTTCTTTGTATATTCTCAGTAGTAGTACTTTGTCTGACTGACTATTAGTTGATTTTTCCTCATATTTGTGAGTTTTCACTGTCCTTTCTTTTGATGGGCAGACAGTCAATAAGATGAGATCCCAGTTTATTGATTCTTTGTAGTATTCCCTGAGCTGTTTGGTTTTTGTTCAAAAACTCTGCCTACACTTAACACTGTGCACTAAAGTCAACATGGATTAATGATCTAAACATTTTAACAAACATTAAGTCTACTGGAAGAGAAAGTAGGTGGAAATGTTAATTCTTTGATATTATTTTTAAACCAATTGATAGGATGAGAACTTTTTGCCACTTAGACTGCAAATGAGGTTGATTATATGGCTTAAGTTTGTACTTTTCATTAATATTGAACTCCTATAGTTATTATTTAATTAATTGCATAGTCTTTTTATTTTTTGCTAACCAGTATTTGCTAACAAGATTTTTAAAAATTTAAACACAAGAAAAGAGATAACAATAAAAAAGAGTTTCAAAGCAGATAAATAGGAAAGTAACAATAATCACCACATTGTACACTCTTATACCCACAATTGTTTTGCAGAGTACAAGACATAAGCATGAAACACTGCTCAGAATATTGCAACCCTAGAACTTTTACCATCAATGAACTAAGGAAAACAAGCTTCATAACTATTTTAACTGTCTTGTGTGAGTGTGTTGTGTGTGTGTGTGTAACTTTACCCTTCCCTTCCCCTTTCTTCCATACCTATTGTGTACTTTGGATCCTGTTTACTCTTTCAGATAGAATCTCACACTAGTGAGACAATACGGCATTGACACACATGGATCTGGTTAGTTCACTTATGAATATGGTCTCAAGCTTTATCAAAGAAAATTTGCAAACTTGCTTCTTTACTCTTTACCTCTAACAACAATTAATTAGAGTAATATCATCTGATTTAAATTTCTGAAAACTGTCCTCTCCTCATATCCTCCTTTTTCTTAAAATAGGATTCCATAATCCCTGGTGAATAGAACAGTCTCCCGGCTGGCTACTGTGTCTCTTCACTGTTACCTTTCCTGCTACCAGCCTCATGTCTTGGGTAGCAACACCTCACCATACTGACTACAAAGGAGACCCATTTTTCCTTGCTTGTCTCATGTAAACACATGGCATGCAAAGTTTAAGTATGCAGGCCAATTCAAAGGTTCTGCAGATGCCTGTCACATTTTCCTCCCCTGATTACACATACTGATCTGTGCTACTCAACTGTAATGTTGTCTTTCTCTTGGAAGTCTTCCCAGGCATCCCTACTTGGCTCTACATAGAAGGGAGAAAAGTGATCTCCATGTTGTGTGCCCATGACATCTTTATGTTCATGCTAAATTTTGATTCTTATACATGTTTTCTTTCAAAATAATGGGACTGTACTCCAGGCACAGTTGTTTTGTTTGTTTGTTCATTAAATTTAAAAGCCAGGGGGGCTGGGAAGACAGCTCAGTAGAATAAGTGTTTTCTTGGGAAGCACAAAGGACTGAGTTCAATCCTTGCTTCCTCAAAAAAAAAAAAAAAAAATTAAAATAAATAAACAAACAAAAAATAAAAACTGGGTCCGGCGGGATGGCTCAGTGGTCTAAAGCGCCTGCTTGGGAAAGCTTGGGTGGCTTCAGGGACTGCGGTTCGATCCCCGGCACCACATGTTGCACCAGCCCTGCAGCTCGGGGCAGGCTGAGCCGGCCATAAAAATGAGTGAATAAACAAACAAAGGTTCTGAAACAAGAAAAAAAGTAAATAAAGTAAAAAAAAAAAAAAATTCTTTAAAAAAGAAAAAAATAAAAACCATATTGTCTAGGCTAGGGTTGGATATTTCATAAGCTATAAAGATTTTGTTAATTATGTTGAATAAGATATGAACTCAGAGTAAATATTAACAGTGAGATTAAAATGTACCTAAAACTGGAAGATTTTTCATACTTGTCTTTTCTCTTATTGCTGGGACAAAAATGTCTGACACTCAAAATTAAGGAAGGAAAGGTTTATTTAGCTCCCTGGATTTGGAACTTTCTGTCCATAATGTGCTGGGAGAATGGCGCATAGTGAAAAAACAACTGTTGGCAGAAAACAGCAAAATGGCAAGAACGAAAATGGCGGAGGAGCTGGGGTAGCAGCAGCAGAGGTTCCTCCTTATGCTGTGTTCAGGCTATCTGCCTCAGGGCAGCTATGACACTCAGATCCACTCTCTTGCACCCAGAATCTCAGCAGATCTCACACTCATAATCCCAATATAGATCATTAATCAGTCACAAACTGTGGAAGCCAACTCCGTCACTACATGAGGCTTTGGAGGACAACTAAAACGAACCACCACATTCCCCTATACTCAATTTCTTTCTTTCTATTTATTTCTCTATTACTTTTAAAAGGAAACATTTTAACATAAATATACAGCAAATAGTGTCATCTGTACTTACACATGAAAAATAAAAACTTCAACTCAGAAGCCAGATGTTTCATCAATCCAATTTCAGACATCTGAGTGTTAAAATGATCCACAGTGATTAACTAATTTGTTCTAATTTTTCATTTGCTTATTTAGCATCTTGAAGAAACAGCTTATTTCTAATATAATAAAATGTTTGTATAAACAAAAAAGAAAAATATATTTGTATTTAGTGACATTTCAGCTAGTCCTATTTTCTTTTTGCTTCCATAACTTTGTCTTTTTAGGTATGATTTGAGAAAAATGTCCACAGCCTCCCTACATCCCTCTAATTTAGACATGCCATCTACATTTTACAAATGCTGATGTTAGGTACTATGTCACAGGACATGCCACAAAACTGTTGAGATCTATGATTTAAAATCAGCTCTTTCTGACATTTCTGTTAAAGGTGTCAGTTTTTACTTAATTATAAATTTCAAACTTTGAGGTACACCCTAAGCCAGCACAGTTCGTGTTTTATACCATTTACTGAAAAAATATATACTGAATGTCTGCTGACATCTTTAGGATTTCCTAGATCTCTATTTATATTTTTAAATGCTTCATAGATTTCAAACAGTGTCCTATAAAGAACATATGCTAATGCCAACACATCATAACAAGTTTTAATGCTGTGATAATTTCACTATAAATTTGTAAGGAATAGAGTATGCTATACAGGGTTTACCAAATGTTTGTGGCCATTAAACTCTTTTGCAAGGCATATCTGTTGTGACTCACGTTAACAGAATACACTTTTCTTCTAAAGAAGAGAAACACTAACTATGTCCAAACTTAATTTGCAACTAATTTCTCTAACCCTCAACAAGACTTAGTGCTTCAGCTGGGAAACCCTTAGAGGAATATAAGAGATTGGTCACAATGCCCTGTAATGAACAAATACTGATGCTGTCACATGTATCATAAGAACACAAAAGCCTTGAAAAGAAAACAGATACAGACAAGGGTCTAAAACAAAACTATGTTCATATCAAATTGGTAACTTTTTAGAGTCATTTTGTGCATATGCCTGTGCATAATGGTTAGCTGAGGATGGAGAGATTACAACTACAAATCTAAAAACTAATACAATGATGTAGTAATATACCAGATATTTTCCCTTGCAGAGAAAGTAAATGGAAAGAAATGGTTTTCTAATATGAAAATTCTTAATTACAAACTAAAACTTTCCCCCAATCACTGAAAAATACTTGTCATTTAACTGGGAAGTTTCACAGTTCCCCAAGAAATGTGTACAGAACATATATTGGTCTCCTTCCGTGCTCCATAGTTACATGATCCTCTCTTATAACTCATGGTTAATGCCAATACTTCTGCTAATAAAATTTATGTCCTTAAATTAAGCTTTCCAGAACATCTACTAGGATTCTGATTAGTGATTTTTTTTTCCCTGAAGTACTTCCGGTTCATTCATGTTACTTTAGAGTCTATCCAGAAAGCACATTTTAAAATTTACAACATAATCAATGGTAAATGCTTGAAAACCAGACATAAGACAGGTTAGATTCTGACTGTTTCCCTTACTAACATTTGTGACCTTGGCAAAATGCCTCAGTTCTTCACTCTAATTCCCTCTTACTTATAATAGTTGATATGATCCTAACATAGATTTGTTGTTAAGATTAAGAGAGATAAATGTCCATAAATCAGTGTCCTGCACAAAGTAATTTCTCAATAAAACCTGTTCATGATGATATTGATAACGGTGGTGATGATGATGTAACAAAGTTAATAGTATTTAAAAGAATGTAGGGTTTGAATCAGTGTCAGTCATGTTTCAATCTGTATCCAAAATTCATTCACTGTGCCTATACCTGGGTCTACCATCACCTTAGCTTGCTTGAGTAAGAAAAGAGTGATAACTCTGCCAGCCAGGAATCAGACAGTATGTTGAGACATGCTGAACAGAGGAAGTCCAAGTTTTATTTCCTATCCAACACATTATGTACCCGATGTTCCCTCCACTTTGCCATGTAATTCCATAAACTTCTCCCCTTGCCTGTCTTGCGTTTCCTGTGAGGTTGGCATACAGGAGACTTACAGCATTGGAGAAGGAAGTGAGCCAATTTGTCCAGACTCTGCCTGGGGATGCAGAGGTCTCAAAGCATCACTCCTTTGCTCCTTTAATTTGTAATCATGAGTTCATCTTATGTTTAAGCATCGTGGTTCTAGTTGCTTACTAAAAATACATTCCATTGAGCCTAACTTATGGATGGAGCAAGAAACAGAATAATCAGAAACCACTTTGCAGTTATGATAAAGCACTTTCAAAATAAGATGAGAACAGCCCCAAACCAGAAATAGGTCAACATAGTAGCTTTCACATTAATTATTTAAAAGACCAAAATTAAATTATTTATTAGCATACACAATAAAATAGTTTCTTTGTGTGCCTGATGTAAAAATTTAATTTAGATCCCTGACTGCACTATTTAGACATCACTTTCGTTCTCCAGTTTTGCTTGAGATAAATGAAGCAGTTAAAGAAAGTGGTACTTCACAAATTTTCTTGAAAGGTGAAAGCATAGGTTACTTTCTATTTGCAAAGAACACTTTATCCTAGATTTGTTCTTTTTTGTTTTGACAAAACACCATTCCTAACAACCACTTTGAATTTTAATGAACTCAGTTAAGAATAACTATTTTACTCTTCCAAGATAGATGTAAAATGTAGATGCTGGCAGAATAACTGCAACACACAGGGGTTAATATGTACAGTGCAAGGTTCAGTGGTGCTTGTCTTTTTGTACTATGTTCTGTGAATCCAGAGATGGAGTCCAACTATGCAAAGACTGGCAAAGCCCTGGTACTACTATCGTCAGCTCTAAGCCAAGAAATTGTAGTCAGTGTAGTGTGTCTTCTTGCACAGTGTTTGTAACACAGCTTTTCTTCCATCTCCCTGGATCACTGCTCTTTCCAGGTAGATGTTAGAGCCCTCTACAGGAGGAGGTTTTCACTTTGCCAAAGGGAAAACAAAAGTTTATGAGAAACACATCTGTGAAATATAGCCTTCTGCAAGAGGAATGGCTTATCTTAATATTAGCATTTGTTATTATGAGCTGTGATTTTAATGCTTCATCTCGGGATCTGCTTTGAATGCGGTTACTGCTTTCTAGGGCATTGAGTGCCTTATAAAAAGGAAGCACTGATTGATCAAGTCTTTTAGGGCCCAGTGGTAATTCCAAGGGGACAAGTTATCATGACTACACAAATGTAGGGCAGAGAGAGCTTATCAAATCATTTTTATGTGGTAGAATTATTTCTGATCAAAGTCAGCATCTAGGATAATGTCAAATTATGCAACCATCGCCATGAACTACGTAAAAGCAGCCTAGCAATGAGAGCTATATGTCTTGTACTAATATTAGCACAAAGTGGGCCAATGCTTGACCCTAAAAGCCAATTGCAGCTTTTAGTTGAAGAATTCAGTATTATGGTACTTTTTCCCTAAATGAAACAACTGGCAAATCAAAGAAAGCAAGTCTTCTGGTAGAATGATTACTTTCTTCAATAGATCATTACTGTGACAAAACAGTGTTTCCCTGTGCAGTTACCAAGGTCATATTCTTCACATTTTACCTACGAACTTCAAATCTATCAGATTTCAATGTTCGCCACTGAGGTGTCAAATAAAAGTGATTTGTCAGTATGGCTGTTAAATCTCAGGCACATTCTTTGTGAGACTGCTCAGCGTACCCCTCACAACATCCTCAATTGTTCCTGTGACTCAAAGCAAAAGGGAGATATTAATTAGCAAGCCAGAAAGTAATTTCATGTTTATTGTAAACCTTATTCTGATCAGTATTTCCTGAAACGCCCTTCATAAGGGGATAAGATTTTTTTGTTTGCTTGTTTTTGTTTTGTTTTTACAATTCCGCACTTGGAGCAATATGCAAAACTTACCTTTAATTGTGTATGAATATGTTCCTTTTCCTAATTGACTATATATTTTGAGGCTTGATTAAGGCATCTTTCAAAATTTTATGTGTGTAGGCAGCATTCTTATACTGATGGAGACCTACAAAGCAGCCCTGCACAAGACTTAAACTCACCAGTGGGCTGTCCATGTTTCTTGTGAGTCTAGCAAAAGTCTAGGCCACTTGTTTAGAAATGGGCAGCCTAGGCTTACAAGTGAACCTCTGTGAGTCACTGGTCCCGCTGAGTCCAGGATTCCTGGGTGAGGCAGGAAAGCCTCAAAGGTAAAACAAGGTCACTGCCAAGGACACCTGGATTCAACTTCAACTAAAGACTGTAGCTTCCACCATCTCACTCCTGCATGGATTAACTTTATAGTTTGCTTTTAGAAGCTCTTAATTGGCTCATCCCTTCTTGAGTATCCCCCTCCCTTCTTCTGATAACTAAATAAACATGGATCACCCACCCACAGAAGGTCTTGATCTCTTGATCTCTTGAGATCATTAATCAATACTTACTGAACAATCAAAGAAAATAGTTTATCTTAACATTGTTAGTGTTTTAAGCTTTAATGGGCCATAATACAGAATTTCTGAAATTACCTTCAGATTAATTGAATTATCTTAAAAAAGTTAGTATCTACCTTCTTGGAGTACTTAGTTCATGTCCCAAGGACTAGGAACTCTATAAGAATTAACTCATATCACCCACATAATAACTCCATAATGTAAGATCAGATATTAAGTACTTACTATGTAATAGAAAACTGAAATTTAGAAAGACTTGACAGTGTAGAGTCAAAAAATGGAGAAAGTTGAAACTGAAACAAACTCAGGTCATTTGATTAAAGAATCACATTACAAATGTGTTTCATTTCTATTATTGCTATGAAGACCCTGACTTAAAGCCTTACTATGAGAAATGTGGTCTTACAGGAGCAGGATCTGCACTACCTGAGCCTTGGTAGAAATACAGGCTGCACTTAATCCAGAATCTGAATATCAACAAGGTGCATATAAGATTATGTTTTTATTTGTTTTTCTTTTCTTTTCTGTATTTAAGACAGGGTCTACAGGGTCTCACTGCATAGATCAGACTCGTAGTGATTCTCCTATTTCTACTTCCCTAAAAAGTGGGATTACAGGTGTGCACCAACATGGCCAGTCTCAACTGCTGTCTCAGTGTGCCCAGAGAGTGAGGCCTGGCACAGCACGCCAAGAATCCAGCTCCAGCATCTGCACTCTATCTAAGCACGTGCTGAACTATCAGCTGGACCTATTTGAGATTTTTTAAACATGGTCATTAAAACATTTTTTAAATGAACAAGGAGGAAAATAGCCACATAACTATCAATTTTTCCCTTAGATATTTTAGATTCATCATTATACAGAACAAAAAAAGTTAAATATATACACAATAAAATTCCAGCAATCTGGAAAACTTATAGCACATAATCAGCAATATAAGATTACTACTATGTTACTAGAAATACTGAGGAATATTTTTGTATCTAATCTGTATTTTCTAATCAAAGTACTAGAAAATGGGTCTAAAATTTTATAAATCTTTACAACTGATCATATGATACCTAGTAAAGAAAAGTGTAAGCAATAATTGTCAATGAATACATTTTATTTAACCACTTATCACTTTTACTTTCTATATTTAAATATCATCTGTCTTAATCACATATAAGGAATTTATTTAAGTATAAAAAGTCTGATACACTGATTAGTATTTTTTCCTGGAGAAGTCCGTAAGAAGAACTACATAAGAACTATCTACATAATATTAAATTTTGCAGTGGTTAATAGTATATTGTATTGTTTAAGAAATGCAACATAAAAATTTCAATAATTTTTTTATGTTTAGTAAAGCAGTAGAAAATAATTGTATTTCTCTCATCTAGTAAACAATCAATGTAAATTATAAAAAAAAATTTAGATCTATCATTTTCTCTTCAGGAGTCCTAATTTCTCATTCTTTTGAGAGTATCTGATTAGTCTTGAATTTATTTTTGTGGAAGTTAGACTCTCCGATATATGATATGCTTCATACATGTGAGACATGGGATAAGTGCAAGGTCCTGAGTTTGAGACCTGGTACCATAAAAAAACAAACCCGGAAGCAAATGAGGCAATATAATGAGTGTCAATGTAGCCCCAAGGACCTCAACTCGTGCATGGACACTTGCTTATCTCTGATAGCAAAGAATAGCCCAACTTCCCCAGAAATTTTTGGAACAATGTACATCCAATCTGGAATAAGGAATATAGTTATCTTGAAAGGAACATAAAACATCTGCCAAGAGCATGATATAGCAAGAAAGTAATAGAGCCCTTAGGAGATTTAATTTATTATAAGAAAAAGTACTCCAGCTAAAAGAATATGAAATATTTTCAGAGTTTATTATGCCATAATGCAGCATGCAGAAACAGAAAGTACTAGCTTATTGAACCAAGAGTTATTATATATGCTGGGATGATTAGTCAAGGTAAATTTTTAAACATTATAGCTAACGTATCAATTTATAGTGAAATCATTCTTCTTATGATAGACCAAAGTATTACTAAGATTTTGCTAAGCTCCAAATGTAGTGCTCCCCAAAGCCTTGAAATGCCATGAGCTGTACAAAAAAATGTAACTTATACAATAAATACTCTTTCACAATAGGTTTTCCCCAAACATAGGTGTTTGATACAATATTCTTTATCCATATCCAAAGTATATGAAGATTAAGCTTCATTGTTGGATAATTGAAGCAGTAGGTGTGGAATTTAATCAAAAGTAGCTTGAAAGTTCTTCAAGGGATAAGAATAATTTCATGGATCATCTTTGGCACAATATACAGAGGCAGTTAAAATCAGGACAACAATGTTCAAGACAAGTATCTAGTCAGGAATATGAGTGTTATTTCTTCAATACAGAAAGCTCAGATATAGAGCTTCAGAACCATGGATAGCCCCATTGGGACTAAAAATCAGTCCTATTTTCAAAAGTCAAGGCTTAAAGTTGTCAGCCATTCCGGCTCCAAAATTCGGGGACAGGGAATTCACTTTGAATTGTCTTAATGTCCAAATGCTTGCTCCCTGGGCTTAAAATATTTGCAATTTGGAATTCCTTTGTCTACCAAGCATATAAAAATATCAGACCTACTTAATAGCCCCACATAGTGACCCCTTACTTGATGATGCAAAATAACTATAATACTTTGAAATTTTTTGGAATGAAGTAATTTACAAGCTGTTTCTATTTCAGTCCTCCATAAAGAAGTCAAGAAAGGTGATTTTATGCCTATTCTACCAATGTCAATAGTAGACACTGGAAAAATCAATGATTTGCCATAAACCATGAGCAAGCCGGAACAGTCAAAATAAAATTTAGAACTTTTTATTTTTCTGAATCAAACATACTGTAAAAATTATATTTAAATAAATATATAATATGCGATTATATATTGGGCCGGCGGGATGGCTCAGTGGTCTAAAGCCCCTGCTTGGGAAAGCGTGGGGGGCCTCAGGGACCACAGTTCGATCCTCGGCACCACATGCTGCATCGGCCCTGCCCTCGGGGCGGGCTGAGCCGGCCATAAAAATGAGTGAATAAACAAACAAAGGCTCTGAAACAAGAAAAAAATAAAATAAAAATTAAAAAAAATAATATGCGATTATTATAATATTTCAAAAAGTACATATGTATAATTAAGGAACTATGCTGTTCATAGGCTTCTGAGATTTCTTTTCTTTCCTTCACTATACATACATATTTTGTTTCACAAAATCTTGGTTTGGTGACTCTCTTAAAACTCAATTGTTCAAATTCAGAAAACATGAAAAAAATTAAAAAGTTCAATTCTATGAAGAAGTAATAGTAATTAACAATTATTATTAATAATAATAATAATGATGATGATAATAATGAATAGAACCCACATCTCTCCCAAAGACACATGTTACTTATCGTTAGGTGAAATTTTTCTTGGAATTCCTGTGTATCTGGAAACTACATTCCATAATTTCTTTATATCTGTGTAAGATTGTCTTCTCCCATTGCTGGGACAAATATCTGATACTCAAAATGAAGTAAGGAAAGGTTTGTTTAGCTCACAGTCAGTGTAGATTTCAGTCCATACTCAGCGGGCTCCAACGCAGAGCAGCCCACGGCAGAGAGCAACCTTTCATGGCAGGGGCAAGAGCAGAGAGTAAAGGGAGTAGCAGCAGCTCAGGCAGCCGGCTAGCCTCTATCTAGGCCTCTTTACACTGTAGTGCAAACTACCTGCCCTAGGGCAGGTGCAGCATCCACACCTACACTAATCAATCACAAACCCCAGAAGCTACCCCATGACCGCAGGAGACTTTGAGGAGACACCTGCACAAACCATAACAAAAGTCAGTGAACATTTTCATGAGTGGAAGGGGACAGACATGATACTTCCAACTATATTTATTTCTGTTTAAAGACATTAAGAATGTCTTTTGTGTGGTCTACATCTGCTGGATCTAAGGAGAGGACTTCGAAGCTCCTTGAGAGAACTGTGAAATATAGGGGGATTAAGCTTTATAATTACATTATGGCTGCTCATCTGACCAGGTATATCTGTCAACTATTTACCTGTTAAGAAGGAGAAGCTGGGTGTAGTGGCACACACCTGTAATCCCAGCACTTGGGAGGCTGAGGCAGGAGGATTGGTGGAGTTTGAGACCAGCCTGGGCTACAAAAGTGAGCTCAAGGTCAGCCTAAACTGTATAACAAGACCCTGTCTCAAAAAGACAAAAAATAAATTAAAATAAGGAGGAGAAAAGCATAACTTGTATTGTATTAAGCAATAACAATTTGAGAAAAGCAACTAGCATCTTATTTAATACTTTCTAAAATTCTTCTTTTTTTTTTTTTTTTTTTTTTTTTTTTTTGTGGGACCAGGGTTCAAACTCATGACCTTGCACTTGCCCAGCAGGCACTTGTGCCTCGGAGGTATCTCCCCAGCCCCTCTAAAATTCTTCTTGTAGTACAAATGATTCGTAACAACAGGCAATTTTACTCCAAAGTAATATCAAGCCATTTCTCCAGATGATTTTTATTATAACAACTGAGGTAGAAGAATGTTGTGCTTCTGAAATATGATGGGTAGAAGTCAGACATGCCTTTTGGCAGCATGTAATACACTGGTCAGATCAGTTTGCACTTTATATACAAAGAATTGATCCACTAAAATGTCAGTGGTGGCACTGTAGAAAATTCCTATATTGACATAAAGAGTAAATGATATAATAGAGTGGAAGAGAATCCATAAGAGGGAAAAACAAAGAAGGCGCACGGGGAAGCAAATTCAATATTGATGTTTTTAGGCAATTTTATCTTAGCTGTAAAACTAAACTCAACATCAAATGCCTTGGCTATGGATGTGGAGTATCCTCCACAAACCATGTCAAAAGCATGACCACCAGGGTAATGCGGTGGAGGGGGGATAGTGACAGTCCCTGAGGACATTAAAGGCATGCTCTCGAACAGAAGCTTGGGGCATTGCTCCGTTTCTACTTCACTTTGACATGCAGTCACTTGTCCCTGCTTGGACTCTCACCGTTCACTGCCCCACCAGGCAGCACGTCAGTGGGATCATCCAACATTATACCTTCAATTTTGAAGACTCTAAGCTCTTTTCCTTCCTAAGTAACCTATGTCAGTGCTTTGGGCTAGTGGTACAAAACCTGATTAATACAGAAAGCTTCAGTTATATGTACCACCCTCCCAGCTAGGGTATGTTCTATTTCTCTTGGATTTAGCAACATTTACTTCAAGAAAATATATTTTTGCCTACTCTCAGGTATTCTTTTAACCTTTAGAACATAAGAAACACAGGCCAAATCCAGACATGTTGTCACATGCCTGTCATCCCAGCACTAGAGAGACTGGAAAAACAGGAAGATCACTGCAAGGCCAAGATGCACAGTGAGGCCCTGCAAGCATGTGTGCTTGCGCGCGCACACACACACACACACACACACACAAGAAACACAGGGAAAACATCAGCTGCACGTCATTTGCAACTTCGATATATTTTACTGAATTTATTTAACTATTTTCAAATGGTATTAATAAAGTTGTTTTATTAAGTAATTGCCAAGATTCAATTGAAAATTGCAAGTGTGTACATATGAATAAAATAAATTGCTGTAATTTCATCATTAATGAAAATCACACCACTTTGATAGCCCCAGCTTTCTTACAAAGTTCTGAGACATCTATATCCAACTTAGAATAAGGAATATGGAAGCCTTAACAGAAACCTAAATCATCTCCCAAAGGATATAGCAAGAAAATAACTGCTATGCTTTGTGTATCAGTGTCCCTCCAAAGTCTGATGCAGTCATGGGGCAGTTTCTGGAATTTGTAACTGATTATTGTGGGAATGGTTGCTTCACTTCTGCTGGGGCAGGTGATTTGCATATCAGTGTAAGGAAAGAAGAGAAGTTAGCAGCTTGAGCTGCTGCTCTTACTGTAGCTTGGCTTTTGCTCTTAGCTGCCACCATGAAAAGTTGCCCTCTGCCATGTGCCACTCTGCCTTCGAGCCAGCTGAATACGGACTGAACCCTCCAGTAACTGTGAGCTAAATAAACCTTTCCTTCCCTCATTTTAATTGTCAGGTATTTTTCCCAGCAATGAGAGAAGAGTAACTAAGATAATAACATAACCCGCAGAAGATTCACTTCATTCTAAAATATATCCCAAACAAACACAGCAGAGATATTTTCAGAATTCATTATCTCAAAGTGCAATACTCAAAAATAGAAAGAAATAACAAGTAACTTGGATAAATCATGAAAGGGTAAACTGAACAGAGTGTCTTCTTCCTTTGTTTTTACCCATAAATAAGTAAATAAATTCAAGTCAGAAATATACTCAATAAGAAATGATTAGATGCTAACAGTGTACTTTCAATTTAATACAAAATTACTTTGTGTATTTTTTGAAGTTATAATAAAAATCTCTTGTCTAGAACACAGAAACAAAAGTTCTTATACATTTTGAGCCCTAGAATTTGGTGAATTTTTTGGAGGCAAAGCCTGGGGGATAAATACAAACAAAAGCTGAGTGATGAGAAGCAAAATATGTCAATAACTTATTAAGCTCAGAATGTGAGTGTATTGTCTTGTTCTATAGGGTGGAGGTGGTAGTAAATATCATGACAGGATTTAGGTTAGCAGAGTAGGCTGTGTCATAGACACAATAAGTGACACCTACAAATCAGAACAATAATAACTTTACTAGGTAAATATGAAATAAGAGAAAACAATGATACATTAGCTAGGGACCTGTGAATACATCAACATGAGCTTAGGAATGCAGGACTGACTTGCAGCTCCAAGTACTCCAGCAGCAAATGAAATTTCTCATTGTTGTTTCAGTTGCTGGGGAAAATGATGTCATTTCTTACTGTTGCTATTTCTAGTTTAAATACTGCAATGAGGCCACGATAACAAAATCTCTTCCACAACCAAAACACACTAGATCCAAACAAAGGATCAAGGCAAGCTCACTTCTTAACTAGAGCAATAAAAATCATCTCTCTGATGAACATAATATTTTGAATTTGAGCATATAACTTCATGTTCTATTGCTTTATTAATGCCCTTGTCATTTCTTTTGCACATCCTCAAAAGAATATCACACACAGACAAAGGAGAGATGGGTAGGATGCACCCTTCTACCTAGATATTATGTATAGAAAAATAAAATATAATTTGAATACAACACATATTTACATAATAGGTATGCATAATTACACAATAGGTACATTTGTATTATAAATATCAAATTCTTTGACTTAGTTTCTGTGTTCTCATAGAACACTAAACAACAATATAAAAAATGTTAAATGTTAATTAATCCAATTCATTTCATAAAAATCTTAATTGTACATTTTCTTAAGATCATGTATGATTTTGGTTGTACAAATGAATAAGATATGGCTTTCAAGAAGTTCATTAGTCAGCAGTACATACCATTGAAAAAATTTTTGAAGTGCGATAATAGATGTATGTGCTAAGAAACTATGTAAAGGAGGAAATAATTATGCTGGAGTAGATCAAGATTTACAGAACACACTGGATTGAGATTTGAAAAGTGATAAAGATTTTCCCATTCAGATAAGGGAGAGAGACCAGTGCTGGTATAAGAGATAGATACATTGCCTGAGGCAGCTGGCATTATAGTAGCTCAGTATTTCTAGAAACAGAGCTTGAGGCAACAATTTGTATGTTAATGTTTGTGAGTAAGAGAAATCCCAGAGAAGCAGCAAGAAAGGAAATGAAGAGTGATGTATTAAAGGAAGAGAAACAAACAGGAGAAAACTTATAGATCTGGTCACTGCTTGAAATCTAACACACCTGATTTTGTTTGAGCTTCTTGGACTGTTTTCTGTGATAATATATTAATGTCTGCATTTTCTGTAAGTCCAAGAGGAAAAGGATTTAGAATGTATGCACTATGTCCCACTTCCTATTAATGGAAATGTGCAAATTTAGAGTTGTACACGTGTAGGTATCAAGTGGATGCTATGGCATTTTACACTTCAATAGCACCGTGTGGAGAGGCAGGAGGTGCACTCTGCAAGCCTGAGACAATGTGCCTGCACCTGAAGTTAAGCATCACAGTGGAGTAACAAAAATGACAACAGACAAAGAACAGATGAAGGCGACTATAGCTGAAGCAGCACTTGAAAAATGTCTGGTACAGTCAACCTTCTACACCAGTCAGAAACATTCGTACTCTGCCACTTTATTCAGTTCCCACATTACCAAATGGTCCTCCAATTTTGTAAAAATATGGTGTCTTCACTTTCCCAGAGAGAAAATAGAAGTCACAGACACAAGTCATCTGAAAATCTGAACTGGTACTCACTTTTGCATTAGGCTTCGTCATTAAAGTACTATGACAGCTTATAATATGTGGGGTGAATACCTGCTTAGACTCCATAGGAGTCTAGGAAGTATTTAGGAATCCTCCTGCTTAAGCTACTGTAATTGTAGCCTTGGCAAGGGTTACAAGTCCTTCTTGGCACAAGCAATAAAATATTTAACAAATATATTTGTGGTGATTTTGAAGACTGGGTCTCGTCCAATCAATGAACTCCAAGTTTCTGAACTGATTTAAATGTACAACTTTGTAAGGCATAATTTTCATTTCAGTAGCTAAAGTCACACCATTTTTTCCTATTAATAAAAACCTACTATACTATAGTGTCAACCCATAGGACTCATAGGACTACCACAATCTCTTCACCTGCTACAGAAATCTTTGCAGTCGAGACACTGATTGTCATTCTGCCTTTCTACCAATTTCGGCAATTCCTCTGCCTTCCACCTGGCGCCTGAGTGCCTCCCATTTGTATTAAGGAATCTAGTTTCACAACAAAGTTTCTCATCACCCTGGCTAACAGCTAATTGTCATATGAAATCTTCTCAAAGTTTCCACTGTCTCCTTTTCTATCATTGAGGGGTGTGTTTCTTATTACCTTAGAGTAAAAGTACCTTTAAGTTTCTAAAAAAAAAAGCCAGTAAAATACTGACTGCTCATGTATTTGCTCAAGAACCCATTCTGAGTTCTTCATCTCTTTTAAAACTGTGGCAAGCATAATTCCAAAGTTTCAACAAAAATATCACAGTAACCATTACAACCATGTGCCTGCTGAGACATTTAAATCTGATCCATGCATGAGAACTGCCATGCCAGTGAATTCTTTTTCTTGTATAAGGTATAACATATGTAATACTTCCTTGAAGACCTACTTTCCAGTTTTCTGCTTTTGTACATAGAGCCATTGTTTCCTTTGAGTGACATGGTGCTTCCTCGAAGAACAGGTACGTTTTTGTTTTTTTGTTTTTTTTTTTCCCAGAAATTGTTTTATTTTTCATCAGCCTCATTCCCATTTTGCGTGTCAGCAGAACAGCTTAAGGCTGTCACTCAGGGGTGGTTCCCACGCACTCAGTGGCCTGTGCAGTGGGGGGCTGCAGACCAGTCTTCTATGATTGGCTGCGCAGTCCAGTTGTCAGTAGGGAACTGCTGAATGGGCACAGAGGCTGCCGGCACGCCTTCGGACCAGTCCCGCGACTCAGGCTGAGCAGCAGTGAACTCCGGAGCTGGTGCAGTCCATTCACCCTAAAATGCCTCCTTGGTCACAGCCTTTTCAGCAGCCGCCTGCTCTTCCTTTTCATTCTCTCCAGAATCCGGGTAGAAGTGGAGATCAGGCATGACTTCCCATGGGTGTTTACAGGAAATAGTGCCGCGCACGCACAGCACCCACCACGTCAGACCCACGAGTGAGCTCCCTTATGTTGCACAGGATGGCAATGTTCACAGGAGAATCTGTGTTGCACAGAACAGTGGTTAGCAGACTGACTTAAGATGCCTCCGTGAAGGGACTGTGGTCACCCCTGGGGTCAGTAGCCACCAGAAGACGTGACTCTCTGAAGGCTGCCTGGTTCTGGTTAGTGAAGGTTCCAGAAGTGAAGTGGCCAGCGACAGAAGTAGCTCCAGAGGCAGCGGCAAACTTCAACTTCAGCACAGCCTGTTGACCCGTGTTCCTAGAGGATATAATGCTGACATCAGCAGGGTTTGCAATGGCCAGTATGGCTTGAGCTACCAGGACGAACTTCTCCCAAGTCCACTTCAGATTTATGATGTAGATTCCATCACTTTTCCTGTTGTACATATACCGCTCCATCTGGAAATCCACCTGTTACCACCTAAGTGGGTTCCTGCAGCAAGGAGCTTAAGGTCGTCCTCTTCCTTCATTTGCATGACATCAAGGGCTCCAGACATTATGAAGTTTCCCTTTAAGTTACGCTGGCAATCAAGAACAATGCCTTATGAACCCCTGCCTGGGCAGAACAGAAAGCAAAGAGCAAGTGCTTTATCTCCCTATTAAATTTAAATTAAGAAACTAAGGCCTGCCTGGGCCAGGGAGATAGCTCTGTGGCACAAGTGGCTTCCTGGCAAGGCCCTGAGTTTGAACCCCCGGTCTCGCAAAAAAAAAAAAAAAAAAAAACAAGGCCTGCCAAGTTTCATACAACAATTGAGAATTAATATGAGCAGATCACAAGGGAGTAAGCACCATCTCATAAGATACTTAGCAGTGTTGAATTGAAACAAGGTCTTCAGAGAAGAGAAGTTTGTATGATCTGAGCAAAGAGAAAAAGTTGCATCTGATGGCCTTGACAAATCAGAAAAATTTGGATGTTTAATTCTCTTGGGTTTATTTTGACAAACATCCCAGTCTATTTAAATCTCTGATTTTATGACAGGAGAGCAATGAGTCTGAGCTCCCATTTGTCCTTTACAGAATCAGATACTAGACTTTATTATAGCACAAATAACATGACCTATACTTTAAAGACTTTCTTCCACTCATGGTAAAGTTTGTATTAGGGTAATTCCTTTATACCTATTCATTGTTTCAGAGCAGGAAAACCCCACTGAATTTGCCTGGGCTATTTCTAGAGGTTCTAGATAACTATATTTTCCCAAAAGTCAAGTTTGATTCAACTACTTTATAAAATATATCTCTTACCTCTTTTGACAAATATATGTTCCAATACATAGATAATCTTTGCATAAAATCATAATTCTTAAATGCCCCACTTTGCTAGAATATAGTAGCACAAGTGAAATTCATCTTCTACTTTCCTGCCGGCTCCATCCCTTCACCCCCACAGCACTATGGCTCAGAGTGTGAGCTCTCCTGTGAGTGCACACAGAGAACCCAGCCTGCTTTAGCCAAGCATCCATGATCAACTGCATTTTAACCATCCTTTACTCTTTGAGTTCTTCATACCAAACACACAATCTACCCTTAAGGGGACATGCACAGTGAATAAGTCAATGAAGGCACTGAATGGAGGAAGAGAATGCAAGAGTTCCAGATAACAAGAGTGGTCAAAGAAGCAACATTCAAGTCCAGCGAACATCTATGAGCAACCCAGAGCATGTCCTCTAGAGGACATGGCCTAGACCAGAAACCTGTCTTCCCAGGGTCCAGGTTTATTGTTTGAAAGCAGTAGTCGTTATTTATATAACTTGTAACCATGAATGCCAAAAAATATGATGTAATACTTCAGTGTGTATTTTTAAAATGTGTGATAGTGAGGGTAATAAACACAGATGGCTATAAGAACATTAGATAAAATTATGACAGAGACTGTATTAGCAAATTTGAGCTCTTCAATAGATGTTACTACCACTCTATTCCTTTACTAAATTAGTTGGAACTAGTAAAAGCTCTCCTATGGAAAGAGATGAAGATGTTTGATTAAGCAATTTCTGAAACAAAAAGCTAATATTCTCTATATGGTTTCATCTTTCCTCACAGAAAGCAATACTAAAACACAGTCTGGGAAAATAAATCTCAAAAATATAAATTATGTTTTTGTTTTTATAATGATTTTATGGATATTTCTTCTGGAGTGTCAGGACTCGATACACTGAAAGATATTAAACAGATGTGATCTAGCTGAGACTAAACACACTTTAAGCGAATAAATGTTTCTTGTAAAAAACACAAGGATGAATTTTATTCTGGCCAAGAACTAAAACATGCGAAGTCCTAAGAACTAAGAGGTCCCAATAGGACCAGTTCAGGGAATAGAAAGGCAAGAAATCACTTAATGATAGGAGTGGGAAATGAAAATCAGGATAGTATTTACCCTGCTAACAAAGTTCTTTTTCTATATTGAAGTCATATATTTGTAGAAGCTGCTCAGTGGACTGACATTAATTCCTTAACACTAATATTTGCATTTTGCCAAGGTAAATGATTTTATGTAAGATCTTCTACCTACTTTTTTTGTCTCAAGTAAGAATGGATGACTTAGCATCCAATATTTAAAATGGCCATAATTTCAAAATAACATATGGTTCCTAAACACATTTAGCCTTACAAAAAATTAATAAATGATTAGGTTTTAATTTTTTTAAATTTAATGGTAACCATTTGAATATTTTTCAGTGTTGTACAAAAGATTATGTTGAGGAATATTTATAAATTTTATAATTCAATGATTGACATACTCTCTAATTCTCTAGTTTCATGTAAGTTACACTTGTCTACCTATTTAAACTGCAAACTAAAATTCTTCCATTTTTATGGTTACCGTTAGAGTTGAGAACAAGTCTGGGCATACATGTGCACGAGATTGTCTTACCAATGAAGACATAGAGTGAGTTACTCTAAACTTCTCAATCTTTTAAAATATTTTTAAATATTGAGATAATTTCAAATAATTCCTTGAGCATACTGATCCGGTGTCTCATCAAATACTCCATGGAACTGAGCCCTGGGGACTATTAGGTTTCCTGCATTCCACTCTTCTCTAACAGTCTCAGCTTTTAAATATTCCCTTTTATTTCTTTAAGTGCAACCAGGTTATTAAGTGATAAATACGATTTCCTTTGGTAAGTATGCAATTTACAGTTTATAAAATACTGTAATTGAAGCCATTTTATTCACAAACAATTGTTTCTAAGTGTTATGTGTACTTTGTTTGAACCAAGAAGGGAAAAAGTGCCTCAGTAACTACATGGTTTGAAAATCTTAATGTCTAATTTTAATTTTCAGCCTAACTTTTAATTCTTTAACTTGTGCTTTTCTTCCAAGTAGGTTCTCACATGAAGTTGTAATTGTCTTCTTCCATTCTGTTAAACAGAGCATAATGTTTAACTTCACTATTTCTTTTTAGGTTATGTTTCAAAATTATGGTTTCCACTGTTTCCTTTTAACCTAAATGTTCTTTCATATTCTTATGTACATTTCAAAAGTTTAGAGTGCATTTATTTGATTTAATGTTATTTTTAATTTGATAGAAAGAGTTTCTAACTGTAATTTTAAGAATGGAATGGAACAATTGAGTTTCCTTTTTAGATGAGATGTGATAAAATTGCATTGAGAAAAACAGACAAGGAATTGTCTGAGTGTCATAAAAGTTATCACTGACGCTCATTTCCAAATTTGTAGGAGAGGGCCAACAATATAGCTCAGGGGCAAGCGCCAGTCTGACCGGTGCAAAACCCAGGTTTGACTCGAGGTACCACGTACTGAGCAAGCCCCTCCCTGAGCCAGCTACTAAGACCAGGTGCGGTAGCACATGCCTATAATTCCAGCGCTGCAGAGGCTGAGACAAGAGGATCACCGAGTCCAAGCTGTGTAGTAAAACATTGTACCAAATAAATAAATAAATCTAAAAGGAAAAAATACAAATCTGCTGGAGTAGTTGACACACAGTAATGATCACCTCCAACCAGGTAAACATATTACTTATAGATACTTTCCTTTGATATTTATGATACAAATTGTTTTTCCAATACCCCTACTATATATTTTGTGAATGTTGTTTATTGAAATTCTTTTTTCCCAAGGGAACTGTCATTTTAAGTACTTTATAGCATTATAAAATATTAAGATATATCTTCTAATGGATTGTGCCAAGTGAGTTAAATTATATGGAACTTAATTTTTAAAGTATATTGGTCAATATACTTTAATATTATATAATGTTAATATTAATATATTTTAACATTATAATATGCTTTATTAATTCACAATTGTCCAAAAAAACATTTTATTCATTTCTTTTGACTAATAAATATTTACAAACCACCAAATAAATACACAGCGTATGTATTATCTATTTCTGAGACACAAATCACCATAAATTTTGTACTTTAAACCATTTAAAGCATTTAAATTTATAATGTGATTCCTTTTCTACACATGTAGCACAATGATGTCATGCGCTGTTGCTAGTAAAGATTTTCTAAAACAACGTAAATGTAATTAAGCGTTTTCTTGAAAAATTACTGCAAAAATGACTTTGGAACCTCAAAATCCCTGTGAGAAAATAAAAACACTGTTCGTTTTATGTCAACAGATGTAGATTTAATTAACTATTGTGTGAAAATATAGATCACATATTTAATTAAACATTTTCAATGGCATCAGAGATTTTAGCCATCAAATGACAACCAAAACTTGAAAAAAACAAGAGATTGCCTCATTTGCATCTTCATAACAACCCAACACTGGGAAAAGAATGTGTTGAGACTTAAAGTCATACTTTTCAAATAAATTTAATTTTCTAAACTGTCAATCACATTTTAGAACATATTTTAATGTACACAGACAGTATTAATTCACAATTGTCCAAAAAAACATTTTATTCATTTCTTTTGACTAATAAATATTCACAAGCCACCAAATAAATATACAAGCATATGTATTATCTATTTCTCAGGCACAAATCACCATAAATTTTGTACTTTAAACCATTCACATTTCCTCAGATCACATTCCGTGGATCAAGAACCTTAGCACAGCTTTACTCAGACCTCCGCCTCACCATCACTCCCACCACTGCCTTCAAGGCACTGACCAGAGCAAGGCCTTATCTCAGGCTTGACTGCATTAAGGTGTATATGAATACTGGCAGGATCTAAATCTTTCCAGTCTGTGTAGTGAGATCATTAGCAACTTTCTGACTACTGGAAAGAGATCATCTTTGTTTCCTTGTTTCTCTTCACATTGCAGTTTGCTTGCAATGGAAAGAATCAGATGGAGACTCATAACAAATGGGAAGTTGTAATTCTACAGTGTGATCATGGAGGTTATATCCTGTCACCTTTCTTACATTTCATTGAATAGCGTAAGTTCTATCATAGGTTTTGTCTATAGAGAAATAAATTTAAAATACTATGAGGCAGGAATCACCTGGTAAGACAGATACAAATCCAAAAACTTTGTTTCAGAGGCTGGAAGTATTGCTATGAACAACACAGACCAAACGAAACATGTTAGCCTTTTCTTACCCTTTATTACTTTTGGTTGATATTTTATAGATAGTGAACCAACTGCCTGCATTTGCATGATGAAATAAAGGCGTGGAAAGAATTAACCATTATTAATGTCATCCAGATATGAAATAAAGGTCCTGATATAGCCTTGGAACACAGGAAATTGAAAAGAACTAGTGTAAAACATATCAGCAATTGGCTTCTCTTAGCAAAGGGAGAATTAAAAAGAGAGAAAGTAAAGACGGTCTCAGTGTTTATAGTCTCCCCAATTTTAAAGAATAATGCCTTCTATAAACATACATTAAAAAGACATTTTCTTGGCAAGAAAGATTGGAGTTAGAATAAAATTTTCAAGTGAAATGTTCACCAAAGAATAAAGTAGGAAGGATGTAAGTTTTAAAGTCAAATCAGACACAGGAATAGAAAATCAGCCTCCAAAAATAGTTCTCCTTTGATTGAGTGGAAAAAAAATCTGCTCTATCAAACTTGAATTGTACATAATGGAAAAGGTATTCCATAGAAAAGGAACAATGTCATTTAATTTTAAAATAGTCTTAGGTAAGACCCTGCATGCCCCAGGGGAGCAAGACTCTGTGTGGTGGGACAGTTTCACAAGATGCCCCACAGAACTCCCAATTGTAGACTGAGAGCTGATCTAGACAGGGAGGGCCTTGAACCATTGGAGGCGGCAGTGAGAACAAGAGATGCTTTCCTCAAGTGGCCTACCCCGCAGTCTACGACTGGTGAGTGAGCCATCGTAGGGCTGCAGGGCCCTCTACCCAGACCTATGAAGTAGCAGCGGAAGGGTAAGTGGACCATTTTATCTTGAAGGCTTCAGAGTTTGAATTCTAGCACCAGAACAGCCCAGGGGTTTTAATTCCACTGTCTGGGCGTCGAGTGAGGGAAGAGCTGTCCTGTCACAAAAATACTTGGCAGTCCAATAACTGATGAGGGGGAACCTAGATGATAAGTAGGAGCTGAAACCTGGACTCCAATCTAGCAAATGCCAAAAGCCAGCACTCAGCCCTAGCTGCAAAGGACTAGAAGCAACCGCATCACCTGAGACTGGACAAAGGCACAGTCCACCCCACCCTTGGTCCAAAAGCACCAGCAGGCAAGAAGTCCAGCTGATGACAGGACAAGGGCAACGAATGCCCCCACACCCTGTGTCCTGCATCGCAAGCAGGAAAGGTGTGCTGAACAAGGGTGCGCTGAACAAGGGCATCACCACCTGCCCAGCGACCAATAGGTTGGCTAGCTGTGGGCAAGAGCACTCCCCTTGTGCTGCCAATAACGCATTTAGGAGAAGTCAGCAGAATGACCAAAATCAGTAATGCACTCAGCAGCAATCCTACTGTAGACTTGGAAGAAGTATTCTGTACAGATTCCAGCTTTGACTAGGGACCTAATATCAAACTGGGAGCACCAAAGGAATTTTTTAAAAACTCAATTCTTTTTTTAATTTGAGAGATAGGTGCATAGTTTTTCATTTTAAACGAGAAACAAAAAGCAATAAAAATGATACAGAATTTCAAAACAATATGATAAGATATTAATAATGGTTATTATATTATGTATTGTTATCTTCAAAGTAGTTCATTACACTATAAGATATAGGCATGCAAATAATCAGACAATATAAGCACTCTTCTGTTAATATTTTTCTTTTTTCTTTTTTTCTTTTGCAGTACCAGAGATTGAACTCAGGACCTTGCACTTGCCAGACAAACACTTATTCCACTGAACTATTTCCTTGGCCCCCTTTGTTAATTTTCTCTTCCTTCTTTTCTACTTTTCCCGATCACAGTTATTATTACCTTTTAAACAGATTCTTTCCCTTTCACAATATATACTGTACCTTTTGGATCTTCTTTAGTCTTTCAGTTTCTTATACTAGACAGAAATTATGTTTACATTTGTGAATCTGGTTTATTTCACTTCTGAGTATGATCTCTATTTGCATCTATGTACCTATAAAAACCTTGAGTTTATCTTTCTTCATAGCTGAGTAGTACTCCATTATTTAAAACCACCATATCTTTTTATTCATTCTTTGTTTTGTGGGCATTTGTATTGTTTCCAAGATTAAACTATTATTAATCTTGATGCTATAAACATGGCACAGGGATATTGTTTTGGTATGATGTTTGCAATTCTCCTGGAAAAATTCAGACAGGAAATATCTGGGTTGAAAGGGACCTTCAATCCAAATTTTTGAGAAATGTTCACACTGATTCCGATAGTGGATGAATCAGCCTATTCTTTGACCATGAGAGGAGAAGTGTTCCTTTTTTCTCACAGTGGTTATTTGTTGATTTCTTGGTGACAGCCTGTCTTTAGCGAGTGAGATGTAATGTCAGTGTCCCTTTACTTTACATTTCTTGAATAATCAATGATGTTGAGCTTTTTTCATATTTTATTTTCCATCTGTATTTCTTTATCTTAAAATTGTGTTTTCATCTCAGATGCCCATTTTTGGACTGGGACTTTGAGTTTTGAGTGTTTTTAAAAACTTCTTTATATATTCTTAACACAAGTTCTTTGTCATAGGGACAGTTGGCTAAATAGTTTTTCCCAACTCATGAGTTTTCTTTTCACTCTGTTAGTGATTTCTTTTGATGTGAAAAAGCCTTTTAATAAGATGAGATCCAAGTTGTTGATTCCTTGAAGTATTTCCCATTCAGTTTGGTTTTTTGTTCATGAATGCTCCGTCTGCCTCTATGCCTTCAAAATTTCTACCTACTTCCTTTTCCAGTAGAATTACTGTTTAATTGGTTTTCTATGTCCTGACTCTCACTCCTCAAGGGTCTTGTGGTACTCTCTGTCTCATCTTTCTGTTCTTCCTAGAAATTTTGCTTTCTTCTCCATTATTTCTCTCCTGTCCTCTTCTCCAGCTGCCACAAAATTGAGTGATTATGTCTTTCAGTCTTGCACCTCCTGCACTAATTTTCATTTATTTCTCTTTTGTCACTAATTTCTCTTAAATTCCCCTGCCACACAGCATAAAATTACCCTTCCAAGTGGTGTGTACAAATTCCTAGTCTATAGTGAAGATTGTTATATAGCTAGATTGTCAGTTTCTGGTCTGTGCTTCATGATATTGTTACTATTAACAATTATTTATTACTATATTACTATAGTCAAGATTTCATGCGTGTTGTAATCAGTTGTTAACCCTTGCATGATGACACTGTGATAATCTGGGGCCACAATCATTCCCAGAGCCCATATCAAAGAACTGGGTACTCAACCAAATAGCAACACATAATCTCTCATAAAGTGGGAACATAAGATTCTAGAACAGACACAAATACCAAAATCTAGCTATACTTTGAAGATATCTCTGAGGTAAGAGACTTCACAGGGAAGCGTCAATATATATAATATAACTACCTTACTTTAAAATTAAGTGCATTAAAAATTGTAATTAAAAAAAGAAAATGACAAGACACAGAAGTAAAATGCAACCCCACACTTCTAGCACACAAATGAGAATGCAAGGCACAATGATACAAAGAAAAACTTCTGCTATTAATATGAGTTAACTGGAATGAGAGCAGGAGAAATAAAAAAATAGAGACAAGGCTATAGAGAATATCAAACCAGAAATAATCCCACAGGAAAAAAGAGATGTCAATGCCAATGAAGGACTTGCTTAGGATATCTGGAATAGACATAGATTTTTTAAAAAGAGGAATGTGGAAAAAGAAACAACAAATATCTAACATAAGAAATGTAGCCCATGAGAAATATTAAAATAAATATTCAGGAAGTTAAAACCTTCCCTTGGAAGTATGCAAAACCATATGAAAGTGAAGATAGACCAGAACTAAAAGACAGGATAATGGTTAGTGATCACAAAAAGAAAAATCTCTTAAAGATAACAAAAGACCATGAAAAAAAAACCCAACAACTGCAAGACAGTGCAAAGGAGACCAGCATAAGACTAATTACAGTCAATAAAAATGCGGAATCTGCACAATAATGTATAAGACCTGCTCAGAGAAGTAATAGCAGGAAACTTCCAAAGCATGAAAAAAGAATTTGACAAACAGCAAGTAAAGCATACAGAACTCCAATGAGTCAAAACTAAAATAAATCTACAAAAATTTATATAGTCATCAAGATTCCAGAAATTTAGCAAAAAACAGGATATGAAAAGATGTTAGAGAAAAGAAATCAATCACCTACAAAGGAAAGCCCAGCAGAATCACAACAGACTTCTCAACACAAATGCTGAAGTGAAGGAGATCTTGCAGTGAAGTACTTCAAGCCCTAAAGGAGACCAAGTTTCTATCTAGACTGATGTGCTCTGCAGAACTCTCTTTCAAAACTAATGCAGAAAGAAAATATTCCTGTGAGCTCACGCCTGTAATCCTAGCACTCGGGAGGCTGAGGCAGGAGGATCAGTGCGAGTTCGAGACCAGCCTGGGCTACAAAAGTGAGCTCAAGGCCAGCCTGAACTGCATAGCGAGACCCTGTCTCA
>PVJA010010974.1:0-55929 GCA_004027025.1 Myocastor coypus
ACTTCGTTGTTTAATCCATAACACATTCAGCTGTGTTATGCCCTTAAGTTCTTGTTTTCTTCTTTAAAGTTCTTATATTAGGGAGACTATACGATATTTACACATATAGGTCTGGTTTATTTCACTAATGAGTATATGTTCAATATACATCCATTTATATATGAAGTCTTCAAACTTATCATTCTTTATGGATGAGTAGATTAGTGAGATGAGCTTTAGGAGGCTTAGATTCAATAGCCTCCAACACCACAAGCTTCACTGGTGGCACACTGCAATTGCAGAACATTTGACTGTGTATGTATCTGCTTCCTCTTAGTCCAAAGAGAAATATATTCTTTTCCTTTTTTTTTTTTTTTTTTTTTTTTTTTTTAAGTAACATCAACAGAGAGGTGGGGCATGCCCACACACTGTACTCTGTAGAACGATTGTGAGGACAATATGCAATATGACAACTTTCAAAGAAAAGAAAGGGGAAGAGAAGGGGGGAAAAAAGTAATGTTGATTTAGAAGGGTAAATGTTTAATTGTTTGATCAATCTTATATACCTATATGTATTAATCTAAACTGATCTGATAATGAAAATATGTAATATAACCATTGTTAAATTTAAACAATAAAAAATATTTTTAAAAAAGTAGAGGAGGAAAAACTCGGAATTTTAAGATTTTAGTTTTGAAGAGCCTTACAGCTTCAGTCAACAACAGTTACAGTAAGCCTGTGCAATTCCATTATACCAGCAAATTGGCTTTATTCTATCCATTAATACCCGACCTCTTCTACTCATTAGTTGCACTTCCTGCATCCTCAGTAAGCTGCCGTGTTGGTTACAAGCCTAGCTCCTCATCACATGTTTGCAGAGGAGTGACTCTCGGACGTGCCCTGCCCAATGGGTGTCCTGACAGACAGTAGGAGTCCTCATCCCAGATCACCTGTCTTGCACTTCTTGCCCTCGGAATGGAGTCAGGGAAGCTGCAACACATAAGGCTGGTTTGGGAACCTCTTCGGACTCTGTCCAAAAGATTGCTGGTGTTACAGTCCTGTGTCACGACATTTGACAAAAAAATAAATTTAAATAAAATATGAAATAAAATGACTGAGAATGAGTTACCCCTCCTGTAGCAACTCTCCACTCTCTCCATGGAAAATAAAACAACTGGACAACTAACTAAAGGGAAAAACTAAATTATTCTGTTCCAGGAAGGATCTTGTAGGTAGACAACAGAGATTTGTCAAGTTATAACTGAGAATTTTAAATACAAATAAAAGTGGAGGACAGGAATATATCTTACCTAAGACTTTCCAGTGCAAAAAAATTCATGAAACAGGACCATGTAGAATTTATGAATTAATCTGTTGGAAAACAGAGACAGGTCTGTGGAGCCCAACTGATAAAACCCATGTGCAGCCAGTGCAGCTGGGATTTAAGAAGAACAAAAACCAAGACCAGGAAAGGCTCTAGAAACAACACAGGTATTGCGTCTCCTTTGTTTCTTTTTCAGCTTTGAACTGCTGCTCTGCTGGGAGGAGTGGCCAGTGGGGGTCATAAACTGAGCATAGCAGAGTAGAGTTTAAGGTAGAAGACACTTTGTAGGGAAGAAAAAGCAGAGGGCAGGAATTTGCTCCCCGAGGAAGGCCAGTGTGTGCTGGGAAGATGGACTCCCCTGGCCTTTCTTCTTGGCTTCTTTTGTATGGACGATGGACTCTCTACCATGTGGGTACCTGGAGCTTGTCCCAACCTGGTTGGCTGTATGGCTGTCTTTGACTTTCATAGAGGTGCCTTGGCCTATGTGCACGTTCCTTGGGACAGGCTTTGTGTGATTCCCTCCTGCCCTTTTGTGATGTGTAAGTTGGCAGCAGGCAGGAAGGCAGTTTAGAGACAGTAATTAAGTCAAGGAATAACGTCTGTATCTAGTGCAGTAAGATAGTGTCCCTAAAGGGAGGGAGGGAGGACCCGAATCAGACAGGGCTGTCCCAGCACCCAACTTGCTTGCCAGCAAAGGCATTGTTCTTAACAGAGACTCAGGTCAGCACTGAGGCTGTCGTCAGAAAACACCGGATGCTGCACAAGAGATAAGATAGGATGAGGAATCTTGCGGATTTGCAAACATCTGGAGACACCCAAAGATTTCCACCAGATGGCTCAAGGATTCTGTCCGCTGCCGTGTGAGAGCCAGGGGACTTGAGTCCCAGATGTTTATTAACATCTTCCTGCCTAAATGTTCCATGCCTTCTTCTGGTTACTATAAAAAATGCCTGCTTCTCTCTGTTCCCTGCAGATAGCCTTGTCACCCTTTGCCTGAACCTGGGTATTAAGTGTCTGACTTGCTGCTTCCACCAAGCCTGTCCAGCGCTCTCTGCCTTGTTCATGTTCCTTACACATATCTGTGTGTATCTTCGTATGCTAGGTAAGACCTGGTTGACCACTCTTCCTATAGATCCTTTGCATTTGATTGGGGGCAGTTATGCTGCTGATTTTTGTTTGTGTTGTTCATGTCTTGCTTCAGGCTTCTTCTTAAACTCAGCTCAACTCTCCCTCTTGCTTGTATTTTTTTTTTTTTTTTTTTTTTGTCTTTGTTCAAGATTTATTAAACGTCTCTATGCCGCAGCCTCCATTTTCAGATGCTGCTGCCAGGAACACCCTGTTAAGCAGTAGGGACTGGCTGGGGCATGGCAGGCGGTTCTGGCTTCCCACCCTTCTGCTCCAAGATGGGAATGGTGGGCAGGATCTCATCTTTGGGTCCCACAATGCTCACATGGTCAGGCAGAGGCTTCTTGGGGCCGATCTTACCACTTGGATCCCAGGGAAGCATGATTTTTACTTTGGTACCCAGTACATCCTGTCTGAGCAGCACATGGCGCACAACAGTGTCGACATAGTAGTTCACAGGGTCTCCACTGTGGCCATCCACAGGCCATCCATGAACTTCATGGACTTGGCCCTCTGGCCTTGGAGTTTCCCAGACACCACAACCTCACAGCCCTTGGGTCCACTCTCCATGATGAACTGCAGCACACCATAGCAGGCCCTCTGCACAGCAAGCCCTCCGACGAGTTTGTAACACAGAGATTCCGCCTGGACAACGGTGCAGAGACCTCTTGTTGCCACCTGGTCAGCATAAAGCTCTACGTGTCTTCAGGGAAGCCAAGCCTCTTCTGACCTACATCAGTTAACTCACGGATCCTCCAGCCCTTTTCACCAAGAACATTCTGTGTCCTGGTGGCTAAAATAATGATTTCTGTCCTGGTGGATGTAACTCGGACTTAAACACCAGAGTAGCCATCTTCAGCCAGCTCCCTAGTGAGGAACTCATTTAGTTCAGCTTTGAAGACGTCATCAGCGACAAACTTCCTCTTCTTAGAAATCTGTACCGCCATGTTCTCACCGAGTGCCTCCGAAAAGAAAGGCAACTCTCCCTCTTGTTTGTTGTTTCATCCACTAAAGTTTGACACTTTCTGCTCAGAATGAGGTAGAAAGCTTCAGGAGACCCTTATTGCATTCTTTTCCTGCATTTCCTTGTAAATCAACTTGTGTGGATTTTCTCACAGTGCTAAGAAGAGCTCCGCTCAACCCAGGGTAACAAATACTAGCAAGTAGAGAGCCCAAGAAAAACATGCCAGTGTGAATCAAAGCACATCACAGAAAACTGACACATCTTCTGCACTGGAGAATACTGCTGTAAATGAAGAACAAGAAGAAGCCATGGAAATTGAAAAACATGTGCACAAATGAGACTGTCTGAATGAACAGACATTTACAAATGAGAACGAGCATGGCAAATTCACAATTTAGGTTTATAAACTCTGGAGATGCCCTAAAGTTTAACCTAAGTCCCACAAGTCCTCAAATGAATTTGGGCAGGTTACATAGATTCAATATCACAGTGAGCCAAATTAGCTAGAGATTAGTAGCTTCGTTAGCAGAGGCAGTGAGAGAGAGACCAGGTCCCAGGAAGAACAGAGATGAGGCGAAGATCTTGCACCCTGGGGCCTCTAGATAGACACTAGCACCCAAGTAGAGCTGTGTTGGCTCACCCTCCATGCTTCCCCAGAGGTAAACAGTACCACAAAGCTATACCCTAGCACATTTGGTTCACTAACCCTGACCAACTTAAGAAACTCATAGACTGATAACCAGAACATGCTGACCCTTGCTCCTATCCTTCCAGAAATGCCTTTGTTGTTCTCCATGCTACGCAACCTCTATGACCTATCAGGTCAGCATTGGTCAAGTAACTGGACTTATCATCCTATAAGCTAACTGTGATTTTGCTGTCTGAAAACCCCTGGACAAAGAGATTCAGTGACACCCACCTTGGAGGCCTCTCTCACCTCTCAGGGGTGTTTCCTCCTGCTCTTAACCACCTTTATCCTCAACTCCATTCTTCAGCAACATGAGACATGAGTTTGGCACATCTACCAGGCTGGGTGTGCTATTTCTGTGTAACATCTAATGCTTCAACCTTTGTTATCTGTAAGATGAGGTGGACTATAATTATGCCCGCTGTATTCTCTTACTAGTTCAGCTTAAATGTGTCAATATCTAAGTGTGAGGCTGCAGAAGTAACTCACTGGCCAAAAGCTTGCCTAGCTTGCTGGAGGCCTTGGGTTCCATCCCTGGTACAATTCAGCTGGGTGTTATGGTCCATGCTTAGCATTTCAGTTACTTGGAACATTAAGGTGAAAGGACCTCAAGTTTGAGGCCAGTCTTGGTAACCTAGTGGTGCCCTGTCTCAGAATAAAAAAGAAACAGTCTGAGCAAGCTCAGTAGTATAGGGCCCCTCAGTTGCATTCTTAGTACCCAAGCAAGCAGATAACAAAAAAATACCGTTTAATTTTTGAAATTCTAGGGCCAGGGAGATAGTTCAGTGGTATACATGCCTGCCTGGCAAGTGCAAAAGTCTTGAGTTCAATTCCTGGTACCAAAGGGGGGAAGAAAAAAAAATGTCTATAAAATGAATTTCATTGGCAAGCAGAATCCAAAGCTTAGGGAGAAGAACAAATAAACACATTTGACTAAAATACTGGCAAGAAGTTTGACAATGAGTGTGGTTCATTAGAGTGCCACAGAGATTGGGTGGTACGACCCAGGCCAAAAGAAAAAGTCAATGTATCGAAAGAAAAGTGCAGAATTCAGGAGAGAAAGTTAATGAAGGCCAGAACGGAAACTTCAATAATTCTGGAGAGCTGCAAACTTCCATAATTACATTCTTGGAGCACAGAATATGAACATTATTATTAAATGTAATTATTTTGTATATTCTACAGAGTAGGCAAACAAACAATCAGATGTCTTTTGCTGTCTCTTAGGTTCTGGAGTTGACTGCTTCTACAGACTTTGCTTACTGAACCATTTTTGACCATTATATAATTAGCAAACAACAAAACTCAATAAATATTGAAAGAACTGCAAGTAGGAAAAATAGATCTCATATGAATATCATAGCTGGTTATCACGACCAGCGGGACACAGATAAAGTCTGATATAAAAATTATAAGCAGGTTTTGTTTTCCTTTCAACTATGGTTTCTTATTCAATCTTTAATTTTGTGGGTTAGGGAATCAGCTATCCCATGAGAAACTAAAATGAGAAAAAAAAATACAATTGGGGAAAAACTAGATTCTCCTTAGCTTAATAGTTCCTCATGTTTGGCTATGCGTGGCCAACCATCTGCAACCACAAACTCCCCGCTGCAGAACTGGCAGGAAATGGAGACAAGGAAAACAGCTCAGGAGTTGCTCGTGTGAGCGCAAGGATTTTGGCAGCCCGCCTGACCCGAGACCATAAACCCCTTCTGGAATCAGCCTAAACCGAAACTATGTACAATAAACATGAAATCAAAACCCTGATGTTGTAGTGACCCAAAAGGAATGTGAATTCTTCTTCAGGACTGAAAGACCCGTGGATGAACTGTTTCTAGATTTTTGCTTCAGCTTTCCTGAGAGTAAGTTAAACTCTAAATCGTTTATTTTACGTGTGTAAATATTAAGTAAGACTGGAAGCAGAGATACCAAAACATGTGGGTGAAAAATCATTAAATGCGGTGAATTACTGCTCATTTTGACTTTTCAAAGCATACCAACACTTTATAATGTGTGACTAAATGATCATTTAGAAATTTTTGCAGTTTTGTACCAGGGCTGAAGGATATTTGGACAACCAGCATGTCTAATAGAATAAATAGACTATTAGATATATGTTGAAAAGAATGTGGTTTTAGGCTATCTCTTTGCAAATATGAAATAGTTCCAAAGTTAGACCTATTTATTCAGTATTGTCTCTGGTTTTGCTGTTAGAAGAATTATCAGCATTAGAGGATACAAGATTTTCTGAGTTTCAAACTATTTTGCCTGGCAGGATTATTTTCATTACACAAATTAGATACTTTCATTAACTTTGCAAAACGTTGATCATAATAGATAAATAACAATTGCTATCTTATTTGTTGTGCAATGCATGTAGTCCATGAATATAAGGAATTCTGACTGGGAAATGACTGGCTTTTGTAACTAATTTGCTATTTTTAAGTTACACAGTTCTTCCTATTCAGTACACTGTAAGCCATCTAAATGTTTGTGCTACCAAGGTAACTGTTATTCTTTCCCCGTGACATGTACATCAAGATCATCAGTGGAAAAGATTAGTTCTAACTAAAGCAACCACATTATATAATTTTTCATTTTATATTTTATAAAAGCACATATGAGTTTATTGAAAGAAAGCAGAGTAGTGAGGCAGATACCAAGACTGTCACGATATTGTTTTCTCAAAGGAAATGTGTGGTTTGGTTTTCCTTGGAGTTGTCAGTTACCGGGGTCTCTTGATGGTGTCATGGGGGTCGGGCGGGGGGGCTCACCTATGCAGCTGGAGAGGACAGCCATGATAAATAATATAAATTCTTTGTGATCGTCCTAGTATTGTCTGTGTGCTTGCTTTTGCATCTGGATGCCACTGTGCTTGTGCATATTTTTCTTGAATCTTTTTTTCAGACCTCAGTTGTAAAAGGTAAATGAAGAATACAGTGAATCACTCTTGAGGGCGTGGCCCACCATGAGCTTGTCTTGTTTTGATTTTTTCCCTCTTGTTTCTAGCTCCTGCTTCACACCTGGCCTCCAATCCTATTTCCCACTGTGATAGGTGATAGGTGGCTTTTGTTCTGTTTGTTTGGCATTTGGTGTTGATCCCTTAGCTCCCGGATATTTTTGGAAAATGTGCATTACATTTAGCACACATGTATATAAATCATGTAGCTGAATTTTTTCTTATTTTAAATCAGCATTACTTTTTTTCAGATTGCTTTATGTGACTAGGTAGAGAACAACCTTTGTTTTACGTTCTACATAGTACTATTCGAGTAGTATGCTATACGGTTTGCTTTACAACACCATGTGCCAATTATCTACATTATGAAAAACGTCCATGTTTATCCTAGTGAACCCATAGAAGAACTTTCTTGGGAGCAGAATTGATCAGCGATAAGATACTGCTCATTAGTAACACTAATGTAATAAATCAACTAGGTGACAAAGTCTGTACTTCTACCATTGGTACATAACATTCTTTTATCCCCATTAGTTAATTTAATTGCCCAGGGGACAATATCTCTCAAATCTAGTAAACTCCCTAATTTCTGTAAATACAGTGAGAAATAAATGTTTTCTCAGTCATTCCAATTTTTATCTTTTAATCCTGAGTTGGAACAGTTCTTTCTTCTGTCTCATTTTAAAAACGTCCTTTGAGCATGCTTCTCTAAGCATACAATTGGAAACAGCTGTTAAAATGTTTCTTTTTGGTTAGACTGTACAGTGTTTTCTATTTAAGACATTCATATTTACTTCTTCACTTCCTTATTTTATGAATAAACAGGTCAAAATGAGCAGGAGGCACATAAGCGTGGGTCAACAAATGTGGACTCTTCTCTGCAAGAACTGCCTCAAAAAGTGGAGAATGAAAAGGGAGACCGCGTTGGTATGGCTCAGAGTCGGTGTTCTCATAATTAGGGGGGAAAAGTATTTTCTCATATGTTCTTCACCTACTGTTTTCTGTGTATTCTAATCCTAATTAGCAGGTTAAATTTTTTTCCAAATTCTGGACTCTGCTTTTTTTTTTTTTTAATTAAATTTAAAATATGTGTTTATTCTGTGTTACTGGAGACACTTTTAAAAGCAGTCATATTCAGAAATTTCCTAAAATGTAAAGCTGTGCTTCTGTATCTCAGGGCATTCTCCACGTCTGAGCTCATTTGAATTTTTTTTATTTTATGAAAAATATTAAAATTTCATATCAAAATAATAGAATAGCAGTGGTTACTACACTGAGTATTGTTACCTTTAAAGTAGTTACTCAGAGTACAAGATATCTGCATAAATCCTCCAACCGATATTAACATTAACCTTCTTTTCAATGGGCTGAGAGGAACTAGCAGAATAACTATCTTCTATTTTGGTTGTTTTTCCTTTTCCCTTCCTTTCTTTCCCCTTTCCCCCATTCTGCTTCCTTTTTTCCTTTTAAACAATATTTTTTTCCACTTCCCCTGGTCTAATGTGCATTTTAGAGCTTATTTACTTATTCAATGTCTTGCACTAGGGAGACAATGTGAGGTTTACACATGGGACTTCGATTTATTTCACATGCGAGTATGGTTTCTAGTTGCATTCTCATTTTAATTTAATGAAGTCATTTACACAGCATTTCAAGGCCAAAGTCCAAGAAAGAGGTGGAATGTGGTTCAGGTTTAATTGAGAATTGGACCAAATTTAAAAAAAAAATCAAAAGAATGCATTTTCTGCATCCTCAGTCTCTACAAATTTATATATTTAATTCTATTTTTTAAATAATTTTTTATTTTATTTTTTTCTTGTTTCAGAACTTTTGCTTATTTATTTTTATAGCCAGCTCAGCTTTCCCTCAGGGCAGGGCTGGAACAGCATGTGATTCCAGGGATTGAGCCGCAGTCCCTGAAGCCACCTAAGCTTTCTTAAGCAGGTGCTTTAGACCACTGAGCCATCCTGCTGGGCCCTCTATTTTATTTTTATTTTATTTTATTTTATTTTTTCTTGTTTCAGAACTTTTGTTTATTTGTTTATCTATTTTTATGGCCAGCTCAGCCTGCCCTGAGGGTGCTGGGGATCGAACCACGGTCCCTGAAGCTGCCTAAGCTTTCCTAAGCAGGTACTTTAGACCACTGAGCCATCCTGCTGGGCCACTCTACAAATTTTTTTAGAAGAGTGACTTAAATACAAAATGCATTTGGGGCACATGCCTGTAATCCCGGCACTTGGGAGGCTGAGGCAGGAGGATCACTGTGAGTTCGAGTTTGAGGCTAGCCTGGGCTACAAAAGTGAGCTCAAGGCCAACCTGAACTGTATAGCAAAACCCTGTCTCAAAAAGACAAAAAAATGCATTTGGAAGAGTTAAAAAAAATTAAAGTTTATTGAAAATATTAAGGTTTAATTATTTGACCAATCTTACATACCTATATCTACTAATCTGAACAGATTTGATGATGCAAATATGTAATACAACCATTGTTAAATTTTTATTCTTGTTTTTGAAACTCTGTACTATATGTGTTCAATTGTTACTCGTTTTCTGTCTTTGTTTCTGCTATTTGTATTCTTTAAAATAAAATTTTAAATATTAAAAAAATACAAAACCCCCCAAAAGAATAATCTTACCATACAGAAGCAGTAAAAGTGTCTAGTGATGAATCTGATAATTATCCTGTTATCCAATATATGCATACAGAAAGACATCATAATGTGCTCAATAAATATGCACAAATATTATGTGTCAATCAATAAAATAGAAAAGACAAATTATATTGGTTTGAAACCATTGAACTATAGATACAGACAATGTGACCGTGTTAGTTTGAAGAATAAAGTGGGCATTTAAACAAACAGGAAAACAAAACACCATTTTGATCTTTTACTTCCATTAAAGCGTACTTGTAACAAGAATTAGATATGCTTTGTATAGAAAATCCAATGAATGTAGAAAAACATCATAAGTCAAAATCATTCATGAAATGCGATAGTTGAGGAGTTGGTCATAGTTACAGAGCTGATTTTGTAAACACTGTGCGCATGTAGTGTTTGTTCAGAAAGTATGCACTGGGCTGGGGACATAGTTTGGCAGTCTCAGTGCCTGCCTGGCAAGTGCAAGGACCTGGGTTTGATCCCTAGTATTGCATGCAGTGTCAACCCTGAAATCAGGCGTGATAGTCAATCCTGTAATCTCAGCAGTGGGAAAGCTGAGATAGGAGGATCACTATGACTCTGAACTGTCTAGTGAGACCCTGAACTGAATAAATAAATTAATAAAAGTAATTATGTCATCAATGCTTAGATTGTCAGTGAATAGACTATACAAAAAAATTTTCTGCACGGAACAAGGATTACATAGGTATGAGTATAAAAGTGGGGTCGAAGTGTATATAGGTGACCAGTATCCAGACCTCTAAGTCCCTTAAGTAAACATTATCTTGATCTTTTTGTCTATGTAGATATAGACATAGACCAACAAATATAGATAAAATTGCATGAAATGAATATGCTATATATCTCTTTGAAAGGGCCTGTGTTTCAAAGTATAACTAAAAGAATAACATGGCTTTTTATGATTTCAGACTCATTCTATTATACTCTCAATTTTAAATGTGATTACAAGGTTAATTAAAAATTCATTTTATAAGCAATAATCTAGGTCTATCTTCTTCCATGTCCAGGTGGAAGTACACAAGTATGCAGCAGATATAAGTATGACCTTGCTCCTGTTGATGGATGCTTCTTATCTGCTTTGTGCTATCTGCTTTCCAAAATGACCTTAAAACTTCTCAGCCACTCATGAAAGAACCCAGCTTTGCCTTGAGGAATGGTAAACATAAGATTCTCAAGCATAGCTGATGTCCCGTCTGTCTTGGATAGTGCACCTATTCCAAAATGTGAAGATTAAAGTAGGAAAATAAATCAAACCATTTAAAAATAGGAGGAAAATAAAATGGGATAGTAAGCCTCATAATTGAATTAAGTGATTTCAGTTCTATGTGGTAGAACACCTGTTGAGTTATTTCATTTTTCTCTCCTTGCTACACAGGAATGGTTTTTCTCACTTCTTCTCGTCCTGTTTGCATTCCTCTTTTCTTTCAATTTACATCAAGTCCACGGCTCTTATCAAATGCCTGCGATGGATCTGGGACCTGTGGATCATTTTAATGATTCTAATTACATTGTTTCATTTACGCCTGAATCCAAAGGAACTCAAGAGATAATGAGCAAGGTAGCTTTGGCCCCATTTATGAAAGGTATGGTTCTGGGCATTCATGGTAGTTTTCTTATTTGGAAAATATACGAATTCATTATGGGATTTCCTTGATAAGTCGAGTTAAGTTTCGACGTTTGCAGGGTTAATTAACAGCACTGATTCATGGTTTTTTTTCCCCAGGATCAAGAGGGTTTTCTCACTTGATTGATGACTGTTTTGTGTAGACAATTCAATATTAAAGGGTTATTATTTTTAATAGTACATATTAAGATCAGGTCAGCTCAAGATTAAACTATATTTTAGAGAAGATTCTGGAAAAATGAAATGTAAGAGACACATGGTTTTTTTTAATCTCATCAAATGTATACAATTCTAAATAGAAACTGAACAATGATGCCAAATACCCATGGGCAATATTTATACCAAAGCAAGATATGAAGTGTTTCCTTGTATCCCTCCATATTCATGACTGAAGAGCCCTGATGAGCACTATAGGAGTGTTGTAGTGTTTCTCTCTGGGGTGCTAGGAGCATAAGGGGAGCCATGGAGTACTTGAGGACTCAAGGAGAACCCTTAGGAACAAGCAAGCCTCCAATGGTAGGCAGACCCAGCCAGGTGCAGAGCAGCAACTGGAGCCATTGTTAATAATACACTGAGAATGTAGGACTAGATTGCTATTGGACAATATGCTTGCAGTGGAATACACTAAATAGGGAATTAAGAGCCATCTCATTTTTTTTTGGTCCTATGTACTTCAAAATTGAAAGCCTCAGTCCAACAAAAGGAGATGCAAGCTTGGAGTGATGGTATAGACCTATAAAATCCAGTTCTCGGGGAGATACAAAGATTTTAGACTCAGTGCCAGAACTGGAAAACAAGAGAAGCAGAGGTCCAGGACAGAAGCTTTAAAGAATTAAGAATCTTGTCATTCCAGATAGTTTAGGAAACCATCAAGGACTTGTTGATTATGCCAAAAGGATTAGGAGCTAACATGTCTAAATTTGAGATTGAATAAATGGAATAATTGTACTTCAAAACTTGTCAAATAGAAATCTAACACTGTACCTTCTTAGGCAGCTTCTAGGTGACCAGGATTTGATCCTTATGCCATGCCAGCCCTGCCCCTAGGGTATGTTGAGATAGTGACTGAGACTGGGTGTGGTGGTGTACCCCTGTAACCCCAGCACTTGGGAGGCTGAAAACAGGAGGATCAACACAAGTCCAATTTGTGTAGTGAGACCTTGGAGACCCTGTCCTAAATACATAAAAACAAACAAACAACAACAAAAAACCCAAACAATGAAAAAACAAATCTTTTTTTTCCTGCAATTTACAATACTGCCTATTTTGTTTTCCTTGTAAAATCTTTTTATTTTACAAATTCTGTACTGTTGGATTTTAACCAGTAATCTGGTTTAAGTTGTGCAAATAAACAAAAAAATATGGAATAAAAGAAATTTAACACTACTTTCAGAATGAGATTAGGAAAAGGTGAAAGATTTATATGATCCTAAATGAAACCAGAGTATTCAGAATGAGATTAAAAAGAAAGTATAGCTTCTTTTTAAACTTTTTTTTATTTTAAAGAGAAAAAATAAAATTTGAAAACAAGATAACAAATGGATAAAAACCATCAATATATTACACACTGTTTTCTCCAAACCAGTTATACAAAGTACAAGACACACACAGACATTCAATCATTTAAACAATATTAGCATAAGACTTTCTTTCCAATAACTAAAAGAGATTAGTAGCATAACTATTTAAACTATCATATGTTTCTCTTTCCTTTGCACAGTTTCTTCCCATTTTATGATATCTATGATACACTTCAGATCTTATGTCCTCTTTCAGCTTCTCACACTAGGGAGACAATATGTTTTTGCACACATGCATTTGGTTTATTTCATGTCTCAATATGGTCTCAAGGTGCATCCACCTACCTATAAAATTCTCAAATTCATCATTCTTTATCATTTTTACCCATTCTTCAGCGGATAGGCATTTAGGTTATTTCCAAGCTTTAACTATGATAAATTGTACTGCTATACACACACATAGTTGTACATATATTACCATGGTATGATGGTTTTAATTCCTCTGGAAAGATACTCAGAAGAAGAGCATCTGGTCAAATGGGACTTCCAATCCTAGCGTTTTGAGGAAACTCCACACTGATTTCCATAGTGGTTGTACCAGTCCACACTTCCACTAACAGTGGAGAAGGAGCCTTTCTTCCCTTCAACTCCTCCAGCTTGTGTCACTGGTTGACTTTTTGATGACAGCCATTGTCTTAGTTACTCTTCTCTCATTGCTGGGACAAATACCCAACACCCAAAATGAAGGAAGGAAAGGCTTATTTAGCTCACAATTACTGGGGGCTTCAGCCCCTACTCGGTGGGCTCCAAGGCAGAGAGGTACATGGCAGAGGCCAGCAGTTCATGATAGCAGAACAGCAACAATGGTGACAGAGGCAACTGACCAATCAGGGCAACAGAGCAACCGAGACAGTCTGTCGCTGTCTCTCTGATATTATATTCAGGCTCACTACCTCAGGCTATCTGCCTCAGGTTGCACCCATAATCTCAGCAGTACTAAAACGCATAACCCCAGTGGATCCAGGGTCAGTCTCAAACTCTAGAAGTCCCTGCTGCATGACTGCATGAGGCTTTGGGGGGGACAACCATACACAAACCATAACAGCCATTCTTTCAGGGGTGAGATGGAATGTTAGTGTTCTTGTAATTTACAGCTCCAAAATGACCAGTGATGTTAAACATTTTTCATATATTTATTTGATGTTTATACTTCTTCACTGAGAATGTGTATTCATCTCAGATACTCATTTATGGGGTTTGGTCTTTAAATTCAGCAGGTCTGATTTTTTTTTCAGTTATTTGCTCTCAATAGTAATCTTTAGTTTGAAGAACAGCTGGAAAGTATTTTTTCCTACACTGTGGGTGGTCTCTTCACTCTCTTCGTGGTTTCTTTCACTGTCCAAAAGCTTTTTAACAAGACCTCAGTTACTGATTCTTTGCGATAGTTCCTGTACACTTAGGGTTTTCTTTGTAAAGTCTTGATGACATCAGTGTCCTTAAGAGTTTCACTTACTCTGTCTTCCAGCAGATTTAATGTTTCTGTTTTAATATTTACATCTTTGATCCATTTTAACTTTCATTTAGTGCATGGTGAAGGATACAAGTCTAATTTTAATCTACAGCATATGTACACTCATTCTTTTCAGCAAGGTACTGAAGCTTTCTTCCAGTAAATGTGTTTGGTACTTTTGTCACAGATAAGGTAGCTGAGTATGTCTGGAGTTGCTTATGAATCTTCTAATCTGTTCCATTGACTTTCAGGTCTGTTTTTATACCAGCAACACACTGCTTTTATTATAGTAGCTTTATAGTTTAATTTCAGGTCAAGGATTGTGATGCTCCTGCCTTGCCTTTATTGCCCAGAATTGCTCTTGGTGTTCTAAGTCTCTTCTAGTTCCAAATGAATTTTAGGAATTTTTTCTCTAATTCTGTTGGAATTTTGATTGGAGTTGCATTGAATCTATGTCACAATTTTAGATGTATGGCCATTATTACTGTATTGCTTCTTCCTACACCATAGCAAGGGATAACTTTCTGTTTTCTATCTGCTTCATTCCCCTTTTCCAAAGCACTGTAGTTTTTAATAGAGAGGTGTTTTATAGATTTTGTTAGATTAATTCCTAGGTGTTTGTTTTTCTTTCTCTTTTAAAACTTTTGAATGCTATTGTGAAAGGTATTGTTTCCCTTGTTTCTCTCAGTGAGTTTTTTTATTCATGTACCGGAAGGCTATGGATTTTTGAGTGTTGACTTTGTATGCAGCTACATAATTTGCTTTTTGAATCTAGCAGTTTATTAGTTTTTGGGTCTTCTATGTAGAGAATGTCAACTTCAAATGATGAAAGTTTAGCTTCTTTCTTTCCTATGACTGTTCCCTTCATCTTTTCTCTTCTGTAATTACTCTGAATACCATTTCCAAGACAATATTGAAAAAGAGCAGAGATAGTGACATTATTTTTTGTCCCTGCTTTCAGACTGAGAGTTTTCAGTTTTTGTTCATTTTGTGTGATGTTGCATGTTGGTTTCTCATAGATGGCTTTTATCATATTCAGATAAAAACAATCTATTCCAGTTTTCTGAAAGGCTTTTTATCATGAATGGATACTGAACTTTGTCAGATACTTTTTCTACTTTTATTGAGATAATCAGAGGATGCTTGTCCTTGGTTCTATTAATATGGTGTATTTCATTTCTTTATTTACATATGTTGAACCATCCCTCCATTCCTGGGATGAATCCCACTTGGTCATGGTATATAATCATCTTGATTATTTGCTACATTCTGTTTGCCAGTATCTTACTAAGGATTTTTGTACCTATGTTTATTATGGAGATTGGCTGGTAGTTCTTTCTTAGTTGGATCTTTCTCTGGTTTTGGTATCAGATTAATGCCTGCTTCCAGGAATGAACTGGGATATTGCTTCTCTTTCAATTTCATTAGTTTGTGAAGTAGTGCTGTTAGGTCATCTCTAATTTTCTCGTAGAATTCAGCAGTGAATCTACCAGGCCTAGTTTTTTCTTCATTGGTAGGTTTCACATTACATGTTTGATTTCATTGATTGCTATGGTTTACTTAGGATTTTTATATCGTCTTGATTCAACTTTGGAAATATGTATCTAGGAATCTGTCCATTTCTTCTGCATTTCCCGATTTATTAGAATGCAGATTTTCAAACTGGATGTAGATGATCTGCTGGATTTCTGCGAGTCCATTGCGATTTTACTCTTTCATTCCGAATTGCTTTGATCTGGACCTTTTCTTAAAGGGAAAGTATAATTTCTTATTTACCTTAGAAGATAGTAGCAAATGAGTTCCTATAATGAAAACATCTTGATAATGGGGGAAATTGCAGCACGAACCCTCTCTGAACCGTACTATTCCATAATCATATATTAAATGGAAAAGTGTTATTCTATAATTGCCTTTTTATTAACAAATGAAAAAGAAATGATAGTAATACTGTGTCACTGTTTTGAAGCTTTCACTAATAATGGATCTAGCATTTAATATTAACAGTCACTAACGTCTCAAAAGAGAAGCAATCAGTTATTATGGGCTCCTGATAATTGATTACTTGTATGATTTTTGGTCCGGTGCCGAAAGAAATGACGAGAAGACCTGATGAATGTAGCTTTAGAGGACTCACCGAGATTTATCTTCCTCAGTGAGCTCAGGGCCTCATAAGGCTCTTCTTTTTCTTTAGCATTAAAAAAAAAATGGCTAAGGAGTGTATGTCACTACTTTAATAGACACAGCACATTCCAGACATGTAGCTCATGCAAATGCTTCTAGGCAATACTTTAAGCAGGAGAAGAGGCAACCACTGGTGTCAAGTAAACAAAGAACAGGGCACCCATGGGAAGAACCACCATCTGCAACCTTGAGCCCCAGCTTTCCAGGAAGCTCAGGCAACAGAAGGCAGGCCTCCCTGGGCTCTGTGTATAATTTAAGGACAAGGCACCTGCAACAGGAGCTGTCACCTGAAGCTTTAGGCCTCAGCTTTCTGAGACTCCCGAGCAACAGAAGGCAGGCCTCCCTGGGTTCAGTCTATAACTCACCACTTCTAGGGACACCAACTGGTCTTTAATCTTATCTCTATGTTACTACAGATCACCATCTATAATCCAACCATAAGGATAAAATCTGGCTCTGATTAAGTCTTTGAATACAGGATTACAGGAAATACAGATGACAAAAGATGTGTGGGATCTGGAATACACACTAAACACATTCCAGACTGTGAAATTATGTTCATTAAATGACGTGGGCTTCATTAGCAACAGCCTACCATATTATATATCTTAGAGTAAACAGTTTCTCTATAAAATTTAACATATTTGACAATTTGATGACATCTTTAGAAGTCTGCCCACCTTGGTAAAAAGACAGCTTTGCTTGTTAGGTAGGTAAGAATTTAAATGGATGCATTGAGTTGTTACTATTCCTTTAAATATTGGAAAAACAATAGTTTGAGTAAAAGTATTGTGATGAAAGTAAGGATATTTGCTAATAACACTTCTAAATTAATCTATAACAGTAGAAATTGCCTGCTTCACTTTTGAGTCTCATGGACTCTGTACTGCAATTGAAGAAGAAATACCTTTAAAAGATGAACTCCAACTTAATTGAACTTGGCATGCTGTCTTTGGGTGACATAACCATCCTAATAAGCTACTTTCTTCTTCACATAACAGGAAGGACAATTATGGGATGGCCTGATGAAAAGAGCATGGCTGGATTGGATTTAAATTACTCAATAGATGCAGTGAGAATTATCTTTAATGATATGTTCTCATATGATCTGAAATTTTCTTGGGGCCATAGAATCCCTAATATCAAGGAACACAAAGACCATTCAGGTAATCTTCCTAGTAGGGAAAACTTTCTTTTTCTTTTGCTCTTACAGAATTAATTACCAGGGCATTTGTGTGTGATAGCAGAATGAAATGAGCTATGCTAACCCATGATATACGTTCTCAGCATAAAAGAAATCCATCCTCATTCAGTATAACCTATATTTTAAAATGCATTTTTATTAAACTTTTTTATTTTCTAGGAGAGGTTTTTTTTTTTCTTTGTTGAGGTGAGAGGTTTATTTTTTTGTGTTTGGTTCTGAGGACCGAACCCAGGACTTCTAGCTTGCTAGGCAAGCATTCTACTGCTGAGCCAAATCCCCAGCCACAAGAATTTTTATTTTCTATTACTTCCATATTATTCCTAAAGAAAACCTTAATAAAACGTTCCTTTTTAGTAATTGACTTTGTTTTAAAGTTTAGTGGATTTTCTTTAGGGGTGTACAAGACACACAAATTTCAATAAAAACATTCTGAGATGAAGGGAATTATAAAATTGAACAATCAGTGTTAGTTGGTTTGTAAAATTTACAAGGAACTTCTACTATATGCTTTCTTGGTTGTATTCTACAAACCTCAGTGGAGAAATCTTATGTTACACTGCATTTTTGTGGCTTTTGAATACCTTTAGGAGCACTGGAAAATTTGGATTTTAATATAACCAAGAGCCTTCTGTACTATAATAAAAAATGGTTTCTGCTTTTCTTATAGCTCATTGTCAAGCAGTGGATAAAATACTCACCTGTGAAAATTCAGTGTTTTGGGAGAAAGGTTTTGTAGCTTTTCAAGCTGCCATTAATGCTGCTATCATCGAAGTAAGTATTAAATTAAAGAAAACTAGCTGCATTATAAGTGAAGATTTTTCAGGTAGAGAAATGGATTCATCTACAATTTATTCATCTCATAAATTAGGTACAATATAGCCAACAACTTTTACAGTCAAAGCATTGTACAAAGCAAAGCATTGTACAAAGCACTGAGGACCAGAAAATAAGCTCAGGGTCAACCCTTTCATGCAGAGAGCCTGGCGGTGAGAGAGATGGAAATATGATACATGGCTCTAGTAAGGGCTTGGTCGTAGGATTTTAAGTGGTGTTTTAGGGCAACAGTGAAGCAAAAGACTCTTACATAAGAAATACCAGTGAAGACTTACTATTTAAGTGTCACTTTTCATCCAGTTCCAAAGCATAAGTTGAATTTTTTTCTCAAAGAGTATGATAAGCAAAGATGTTCTGTGGAGTCAAGATTACATCTTAAGGACTCTACAGGGAAAAAGGGGGTGGCTGAGATACAAAGAGTATGATCAGTCTATGTATGTAGGTATAAGATGTACACGATTCCTTAAAATCAGTAGAAGGGGATGAAGTTGCCTGAACGGGATTATGATCCTTTCTTGTTGATATCTTTCTTCAGGTCGCAGTGAATCGTTCAGTGATGGCAACGCTAATGTCTGTTACTGGCATGAATATGAAGATACTTCCCTTTATTGCTCAAGGAGGAATGACAACAGATTTTTTCATTTTCTTCTGCATTGTTTCCTTCTCTGCATTGATATATTATTTATCAGTCAATGTCTCCAAAGAAAGACAGCACATGAAGCCCCTGATGACAGTGATGGGCCTTCGGGAGTCAGCATTCTGGTAAAGCACATGCCTACAGCCCTTCCTTCAGCATAAACATAATGAGTCAGCTGAGTGGTCTCCCCTCAGCTATAGCATATTTAGACTTGATGCTTACATATGGTAGCATATTATAGATGAATGTGACAGGTCTGCTCATTTACTAAGGGGAATCTTCCGTATTTCTCTGGATTTAAGGAAATCCACCCTATGGATGTCTTTGGGTCCTCAGCGTACTGACAGTACATGGGTAACTCTCAATTACTAGTAACCAGGTCTGGATGAAACCAAGTTCAAGTCTCCAGTAAGCAATGAAGTATGTATTTCCATTGCTGTGTTATCAGTGGCACCTGGTTTTCACCCCAGGTTGAGTGTGTCATCACTTTGATAACACAGAGTGAAAAGGGCAGTCCTACTCTCTGAGTGCTGAAATTCCCTAGGTAAAGACAGAATTGCTGAGTGGTAAGGGGTCAGGCCCAGGTGCCAGGAAGCCAGCGACCCCAGGAACATCCCCACTTCCACATTTAATAGTTCCTACCTTGCACAAGTCATTCCAATTCTTTTAACTTCCACTTTCTATTTTCTAAATCATTGATAGTATTATTTATTTCTCATTGGCCATGAAGATGAAAGAAAGAAGTGTGTTTGTACTTCTTTCCAGAATGCTTAGGAAATGTTATTCCATGAAACTTTGGAAAACAGGATGTCCTGGGAAGACTATGGATGCAAATTAAGAAACTAAGGTTTGCCCAGTGAGTGTTCAATATTCTAAGTTCAGAAAAAGAGGAGGCAGATGGCTGCTCTGGTCTACAATGGGAGTCTTTCTGATTGTCTTTCTTCTCTATGTTGAAGTGTGCATCTCCATGTTGAAGGAAATTGTGCTCACTTTATTTTAAAGGGGGATGAAAGTCTGCAAAGAGTAAGAGTAGAAAAACTCAGATAATTTAAGAAAAAATCTAAATAAATACAAATGAGGAAGGATTAAACGTTAGAGTTTTTATTTTCCTCCCATTAGAAAAGGCCAAGTTGTTTTATTTATGCAGCACTTGAGTAAAATCAAGAGGTAGTATATGAAAATACAGACAGGTACAACTTCCAGGGAATGAAGTATATTATAAAAATAGAAACATTAGAATTGGGTATTAATATGTGTACTCCAGGGGCAGGTGAGACATCAGTAATTCCAGTTATTCAGAAGGCTGAGGCATGAGAATCACAACTGTGAGCCTGGCCCAGCCAATTTAGTGAGACCCTGCCTTAAAAAAAAAGCACACAAAGAAATAGTTGGCATGAGAGTGTGGCGGGGTAAAGGCCCTTGGGTTCAAGCCTGGTGGTAGAGCAGTTGTCTAGCTATATGCCAGGGTTAGACTTACAGTGTAGAGAAAAAGAAAGAGCAAAAAGGTAATAAAACCAGACTTCCTAAAACATACTGGCATTTTCTGCTCTAATACAAGGAAGCCACCTGTTCATCATGAACCTACTATAAACCAGTGCCTATATTAAGTCCATCAATTACCTGAGTTAGTGAAATTATCTTAATAGCTTCCACAGAGAAAACTGAAGTTCAAAGAGATTAAATAACTACCCCTCAGGAGTTTCTAAGCAAGAGGTAGCAGAGAAAATTTGAACCCAGATCTGTGCAATTAAAATGTTATGTTCTTTCCCTGGCACAGAACTTTCTTTTTTTGGCATTAATAGTACAAGAAGAAGCACTTCCTCCTTTTTTTTCCCCAGTACTGGGGATTGAACTCAGGGGCTTGCACTTGTCAGACAGGCACTTATGCCTCTGAGCTATTTCCCCACCCAACATATTTTGATATCCATGTATTTATCTGTATCTATTTATGTCCTATGTGTATATCCACATCTACATTTAATGATTTATACCAAACAGAGGTTGGCAGTTATAGCCTATTTTTGTACAATCTTTAAACTGGAAGTGGATTTTCATAATTCGAGGAAATAAATAGAGGAATAATAATGTTGGCTGGGCAGAGCCATGTATGCCTATAATCCCCCTCACTCAGGAATCTGAAGCAGAAGAACACTGTGCTCTGTCCCAGCCTGGGAAGTTACCACCTAGTGAAACCCTCTCAGAAAATACAGAATTAAAAAATGCCTGGGGGTTTAGCTCAGTGTTAAGGCTTCAGGTTCAATCCCCAGTACTATAGAAAAAGAAAGAAAAGATTTTGTGACTCCTGTTTCTTCATCTATTTTTATCCAAGTTTCCACATGTACTTTACCAAAAGAACGGAGCCAGAAATGAGCAGTAGTGATCGGTACCTTCCTTGCAACACTCTTCCTAGGGACTTTTCATTCTCTCTTTCTTTTTAAACAGGGTCTGACTATGCAGTTGAGACTCACAGTGATCCTCTTGTCTCAGCCTCTCCAGCGCTAGGATTATAGGCATTCACTAGAATGCCTGGTTTTGGGGCCAGCACAGCATGTGGTACAGAGGATCAAACTCAGGACCTTGCCCTTGCCAGGCAGGCACTTCTGCTGCTGAGCTATCTCCCCAGCCATAGAGACTGCTCTTACTGTGTCACGCTGTTCATTGTTTTGTTAATTTGCACTTAGCTATTTGTTTTAGTTTCTTTTCTTTCTCATCGCTGGTACAAATAACAGACACACAAGCTTAGGGGAAGTAAGCTTTACTTATCGCACAGTTACCGGAGGTTTCAAGATCTTGCCCCGGTTTTATAAGGTCTGGAGGAGCAGCTGGGGTGCCGCAGTGTCCAGGATGATTCACTCCATACCTCTGAGAGACGGCCAACTGGGGCCGGGGTATGCTCTGACAGCGCCTGCTGTCAATTAACAGTTTGCACCTCTCTTGGCCCCACCCCTCAAGCCCCACCCTGGTCCTCTGGCCCCACCTCTCGAGTATCATGCTTGACAGCCCCATGATTTATATGAGGTTTGGTGGGGTGACAACTAGATACAAACCATAACACTATTGATGTTACCAGTGTACCTATTTATTGCTTATCTTCCCCTGTAACATGTGAACTTCTGATTTGTTAGCCACTGCATTCTTTTGATTCCTAATAAATGGTGAGTCTCGAAAGTCTTTTGCTGAACACCTAAGTGAGTACATGGAGGGATGTGTAGCCAACAGCGCTCTGAGACCAGTCCGTGTTTCTCTGCTAGGCTTTCCTGGGGCTCCATGTACGCTGGCTTCGTCCTTGCCATAGCTACTTTGATGGCTGTCATTGTAAAATCTACTCAAATGGTTGTGCTGACTGGCTTCACGGTGGTCTTCCTTCTCTTTTTCTTCTATGGCTTGTCTTTGGTAAGTTGGTTAATTTTTAACTCTCTACCCCAATTGTGTGGCATTGATTTTCTTCTCAGCTGTGATGTCTTGTTAGCAGTGTTTACCTAAGACCTATAGCTAGACAGTGTCTAATCCAGAATTGGTGAAATACTGTTTTGTTTTCTATCATTTTGGCTTAGTTTTGACAATGCAAGGGACCAAACTCAGGGTCTGGCACACACTGTGCAAATATGCTTTTATATATTGCATCAGTCAGCTTTCTGGCATTGTAATATATGTCTACAATCATGAACTTCTAAGAAAGAAAACTCCAGATTGAGTCAGGGTTTTGGTGGCTTCCATCTGTGGTTGACTGGTCCCTCATTTGGGCCTAGAGTGAGCCTGTGTGTCATAATGGAAGCACGTGGCTGACCAGAACTGGTCGCTTCATGGTGTGAATGTAGAAACGAGAGAAAGAGAAAGGGGTTAGAGTCCTACACCCCTATGCAAGGGTGTTCCTTCAGTGGCCAGAAGGTTCCCAGCAGGCTCAGTGCTTCTACTTGGTCAGTAGATGCACCAGACAGGGGCCCAAGGCTTTACCATAAGGGTCTTTGGAGGACAGTTATTCAAACAGAGCAGTATAAACGTACTTTTACTGTGCTTCTGATAGTTCTCCATGCTTTAGACCATCTGAATTGTTTCTCCTCCCAGATAACCTTGGCTTTCTTGATGAGTGTGTTGATAAAGAAGCCTTACCTCACCGGTTTGGCCGTCTTCCTACTTATCATTTTCTGGGGGAGCCTGGGCTTCACAGCTCTGTACAGACATCTCCCTGCATTCCTGGAATGGACTTTATGTCTTCTTAGTCCTTTCGCTTTCACTGCTGGAATGGCTCAGGTAAGAGTCAAGGTTGCTGTTTTGCTTATTATGAAACATTCAAAACAGGTTCCCTCAGAAATAAATGCACCATCCCCCAGGCATTAACGTTTCCCTCTTACACTTTTGTAAACATAAACTCTTAAGGGCTACATGCTTTCATTTTTCTTTCTCAGCCTAACTGTTTTCTTATAAAGTTGCTAATTGGGTCAGTGAGATAGTTCAGTGGACTAAGCACCTGCTTAGGCAAGTGCAGGGACAGGGCTTTGATCCCTGACACCACATGCAGTGCTGACCCTACCCCGAGTTGGGCTGAGCTGGCCACCAAGACCAGGCGTGGTGGTGCACACCTGTAATCCCAGTGCTGGAGAGGCTGAAAACAGGAAGATCACTATGAGTCCAAGCTGTGTAGCAAAACCCTGTACCAAAGACATTACATAAGTAAGTAAATAAATAGGTAAAGTTGCTAATTATAAGTTGACATTCTACAGTCAATGTGACTCAACTTCTACCCCTAATGGGTTATCCGATGAACATTTGTTTGATTTGAGTTCAGGAAATGTAACTTGAATACCATCACAAATATCTGCAAACCAAGAATTTGGAACAAATAATATTTTAATTAGCATGTTCATGTAAAACTGAAACTCCTATCAGAAAAGTTAACTTAAGTTCTGTCACCATAACTATAAAAATACCAAAGGAAAGGTTACGTTACTAGTCAGTTGTATTAGGATAGTTTGATGTGAAATTAGTCTTTTGTTGTCTGTATAGGGACTAAACTACTTTTACTCCTCTGTTTTTTCACTCTGAAATGGGGACCCCTCTCCAGGACACCATCCTTTTATTCCCAGCTATAATCCTGGTGAAGTCTTGTATTAGGTCCAGTTTCAATATCACCTTCTTCGTGTGTTTACCTCCTCCTAGGATTTGTATGCACTGTTACCCGTGGTTTGTAGTTAGATAAGTTGCTGGTCATGCATTATTGTTGATCTGAGCTCTTTAAAAAAATACAGTGGTGATTTATTCATCTTGGCAACCCTAGTGTCCAACAGAGATGAGATAATCATTCTTGACGTTCTGTTAATTCTTCAAAAATCTTTTTTTACAGCTTATACATTTGGACTATGATGTGAATTCTAATGTCCATTTGGATGCTTCAAACAACTCGTACATGATAATAGCTATTCTTTTTATACTGGTTTTTGATTCTTTCCTTTACTTGGCATTGACATTATATTTGGACAAGATCTTGTCTGGTAAGTAGCATGATTATAATTCAACACAATTTCGTAAGTGTGTTATTGAAAATAAATGCATACAATGTATAGGCCATAAATTATTTGGCTTTTCCACCAGCTGTTCTCTAAAATAAGTATGATAACATTGGGTTCTTAGTTTACAGAATCCCTTTCTAAGATTTTATTGTAACATTTTGGCTGTTTCTTTTTAAAAGAGGCACTTGCAAGAGATTAGGGGTGATTTATGCTGCTAATATGGAATGTCAGAATTAGGTGAATTAGAGTTCTTGATACTTAGAAGTGTTTAAGGATTTCCCCACTGAGCACACACAACAGACCTTTCTGAGTTGTTAATGAAATGTAACTGCATCTTTAACATATAATCTCTCCTTTGGAGAAGTATAATTTTGACCTATGCCTCTCTGAAGTTCATTTCTGAACACACACCAGGTAAATGTTAGCAAAGAGCTTATACAAGATTAGCAGATGATAGAGTGGGAAGGACTTTAGAATAGTGTATTCAGGGCCAGCCAGATAGCTCAGTGGATTAAAGTGCCTGTGTAAAAAGAGGCAAAGACCGTGTTCTATTCCCAGCATGCCATACTGTGCCAGCCCTACCCGCGGGGTGCACTGAGATGGGTGATTGAGACTGAGCATGGTGGTGCGTACCTGTAATTCCAGCACTTGGAGGCTGAAAACAGGAAGATCACTATGAGTCCAATCTGTGTAGAGAGACCTTGTAGACCTTGTACTAAAAACATAAAATAAATAAATAAAAAGCAAAATAGAATAGTGTATCCATCCTGTTTTAGAAAGGACAGATGTAGAATGATATCTAGCTGCCTCTTAAAAAACTACCGAGTCAGAAATTTTGAGGTTTGTCATTATTTCTGTGTTATGGACTATTATACTTAGAGGCAAGAGCCCTATTTAACCTAAATAGATGAAATAAAAAACTACTGTGTATAATGAAATGCTGCATGTCAAAAGTGTGTACAGGTGAGTTAAAGGATACAGTTGCATGAAGGATATACTTTATTTTGGTGGATTGGAGCAAAATGGAAAGAAGTAATACAAAAATAGTTCAAGGTAAGATATATGCAGATCAACCTCATATTTGTATGTGGTTTTACAATTTAAATAAACAAGAACAAATCCATTCCAAGAAAGATTTATGAGATACCTCAATAGTAACCAAGTTGAATTTACTTGAGCAATATGATTTACTATGATAACAAAAAATTATGCCATTTTCTTAATCCTTACAAGTTAAACTCGGATAACAATCAATACCATAAATACTACTCAAAAGATTTTGCCAATTTTAAAATGGAAGAGACATATTTAGCCCTAGCAAGATCAATCACAACTTTGAAATATAAAAAACCAGTGTCTGAACATTTGGAAATTAATAGAAAAATGTCAACAAAACACTTGAAATTGAAAAAAATGTAGTGATGCTGAGATAATCCATAGAATTCAGGCATATGAGAAACGTTCTGTGAATGAACTAAGTTTGGAAAATAAAACTTGAAGACAATAAAATTGTCCTATTAATTCATGAAATAATATAAACTCTGCAGTTAATGAAACATTATAAGGATAAAGTTAAGGAAACAGATGTAAGAAAGTAATACCAGGATGTTCAGTTATCCAAATTTAGATTACTTTACATTTGTGGCACATATTTAAAATACAGGTTATTGTTAAGTAAGTGAAGGAAGACTGACAAACTACTTTCAGTAATTTTAAAGGAAAAAATAATATTAAGAAGGTATCATGGCCAAGCGAGATGGTTCAGCAGTCTAAAGCACCTGCTTATGCAAGGTTAGGCAAGTGCAGGGACCCTGGTTTGATCCCCAGAACCATATGCTGTGCCAGCCCCACCTCCAGACTCCCAGGGCAGGCTGAGCTGGCCATAATTTTTTTTAAAAAGGTGTCATAAAATAAGAGACTATAGATTCATATACTACTTTTCAAAAGAGAAAGAAGGTATTTTCACTGCTTAGAATTTGCAGGATTTGGAAACTGTCCTGTGTGAAGACTTTGTAGCAAGGTACAAACAATTTGTGAGCTCTATCCAAATGCAAATTCTGAGATAGGACATCTACCTTGAATTTGCTGGCGGAAGAGAATTCAAGAAATATTGGGGTTGACTTTTGACATGATTTCTAAAGTGAGAAGTGTGCATAACAGATGTGGCATATCTGAGCTTCTTTAAAGCATAGGAAAGTGAAAATCTTTGCTTTATCCTTAAAGGAAGGAAGCACAGATGGCTGTTAAGGTGACAAGCTCTTCAAGTTGTGACTGACCTCATGTTCAATCTCCTCTTTCCCTGTAGCCAGATATGGACAACATTCAGCCATGTTTTGCCTGAAGTCCTCTTTTTGGCGTCAAAATCAAAGAACTAACCATGTGGCCCTTGAGAATGAAACAGATTCTGATCCTTCATCCACTGACTCCTTTGAGCCAGTGTCTGCAGAATTCCATGGAAAAGAAGCCATCAGGTAACATCCCACAAAGAGGTGCAGCGGAGACCAGGCCAGAGACCACTGCCTCTGGACCCCCTCTCCCCAACCTCCAACTGTTCTGCCCTACTCCAGAAAGGCTACATTGTGCTTTCCCACATCCTCAACATTTACCATCACTGATATCTTTCATATAGCAATAGCCACCAACACATACATCATATGTACATTTCTATTTTTTCTATTAGAGGAACAATAGCATCCAAAAATATAAAATACTTAAGCATTAATCTAACTAAGAAGTAAAAGCTTTATATGAAGGAAAGTACTTTTTCTCTGCTTTTGTCTTTCTCACCCTTCCTCTGCTCCTCTTTCTGTGACTAACAAGGCCATCACTGCATTTGTTCTTCTCACCCCTTTTTCCTCTGTGATTCTCCTGGGCTCCTCCCTTCAAAGCCAATGCAATGAAGATGAAATGACAACAGAAAAGGAGAGCAAGACCCTCCAGAAGGATGGGAAGGAACAGGAGAATGAGAAGCACTAGAGCATCTCACTAACAGATGATGTTCATGCTTTGATTAATGCCGAGTACTTGTACTTTCAAATAGTGAGAAATCCCTAAGATCCTGGACCTTGGCTCAAATTTCATTCATCTTTCAATGTTGTGTGAATCTCACTCCTCAGCAGACTCTTTCTGTGCTACACCTACCACTATTCTGTCCTGTCTTTGTTTTTATTTATTTATTTATTATTTATGTATTTATTTTTCATCTTTTTATTGCACTTAATAAGAAATAACAATGTGACAGTTTCAAAACACATTAGCAGTACATTTCCAGTATTTGATACATTGCATATTGTTGTTCTCCTAGTAGTTATACAGAGCACAGGTTGTAGACGTGGTAATTTTTCTAATCATTATTGGGACGAAAAAATTCTTCTCATTGAACCAAGAGAAAGTAGTCATATACATAATCCAATGTCCCATAATCACAGTTGGTTATTGGCAAAACTGGCAATGATGGAAGCTGTTGAACCCTTATAAAACGTACTAACCATGTAGTTTCTATAACCACAGGTCCACTATGAACAGACCACAAAGAATAGTATTCTTGCTCCTCATGAGCTGGTGTTGTGTTTCCAAGGATTATGACCTTCCAAATGACCTTTACATGTTTTGTTCTTTCTATGCCAAAAGAGGAATTAGGCTTGTTATGGTTTATGTCTAGTTGTCCCCCTAAAGCCTCATGTAGTCACTGGGTGGGGACTTCTACAGATTGAGACCTGACTCACGAGTCACTGGGATTATGTGTTTTAGTACTGATGGGATTATTGGTCTGAGTAGGGCTGGGACTATGGGTGTGGTCTAGGGTGGATATCCTAAGGCAGAGAGCCTGATAGGAATATAAAGAGAGACAGAGAGACAGACTAGAGCTGTCACTCTCTGCTGCCCTGTTTGGTTGGCTGCCTCTGTCACCATTTTGTTGCTGTTCTGCCACCATGAGCTGCTGCTCTCTGCCATGTGCCACTCAGCCTTGGATCCAGCCGAGAATGGACTGAAACCTTCAGTAATTGTGAGCTAAATAAACCTTTCTTTCCTTCATGTTGGGTATTTGTCCCAGCAACGAGTAAAAAGTAACTAAGACAAGGCCCCATCAGAGCAGTAATAGAAAGCCTTACACATGGAAAGAAAGCCTTTGGATTTACTCAGGAAGTAAAGAAAAGGGTAGTGAAGCTTTGTGAATCTAAGGTAATAAAATTAGTCTTATGCTCTGGAAAGATGGTCTCTACCAATGAATGGAAGCCTTGGAAGCAGATCCTCATATACTGTCAGGGTAGTGCAGAATGTTTTGTCTATACCATGAGTACTCAAGGTGGCCAGTCGGCTTCATCTGCACTGCTGTCTCCAGTATCCAGCAAGCAAGGCATTTCATTGTCATGAAGCTTCATATAAGTCTATCCAATGTCCTTCTCTCCAGCTTACTAGCCTCTCTCTCTCTCTCTCTCTCTCTCTCTCTCTCTCTCTCTCTCTCTCTCTCTCTCTCTCTCTCTTGGTGGTACCAGGGATTGAACTCAGGACACTGTGCTTGCCAGGCAAGCACTTCTTCTACTGAGTTAACTCCCCAGCCCCTCCCTATCCACATGTAGAAGCCAGAAAAATGAACTATCATTTGCAGTGCACTACTGCACCAAACACAATATAGTGTCCATCTAATCTAGACTCTCCTACCTAAACTTTGAACTCCACCAAAACTTACAGAAAAAGGCTGCATTCTTGTCGTTTAGATAAAATGAAGGGATGCTGTAAGCTGATACATATGATTATTTGAGAAAGAAAAAAAATCAGGAAAGAGAGGCCAGGAAAGCTCAAGCAACTTGCCAAAATCCACAGTTTAGGAAGAGACATCCAAACTCCATGTCTCCACTTCAGGGCTATGGCAGCTCAAGGATCATCTTCCCCATAGCCTCTTCCAAATCAAATTGGAATCAAAATATGTCCTTTGAAAACTTGTACATTGAAATCTTGTGATGGAATTGGAGCTGGAGCCTTGGAAAAATAAATAGGGCTGAGATCATGAGGAAGGAGGGATCTTGAGCATAGGATTGTATGTTTATAGGAAGACACAGAGAGATGTATGACTGTCAAGAGAAGACACAACAAAATAGCAGCCTCTGTAAGTCGGGGAGCAGGAACTTCTTCAGAAGCCAAATCAGCTCTCACCTTGATCGTGGTCCTTCCCATTTCTAGAATTAATAGCAGGAAAATAAATTGATATTGAAGCCACTCAGTCTGTGATGGTTTTGTAGAGTGAATCAAGCAAACTAATAGTCTGGCTACCGAGCTTCTGTGATAGTGTCCCAAAATGAAGCAGATAAAACGCACTGCCTCTGGCTCATGGCAGATCTTAGACTCATTTCAAATCTTTTTCTGTGAATGCATCTTTAATGTCCCCCGCCCCCGTGTGTGTGTGTGTGTGTGTGTGTGTGTGTGTGTGTGTGTGTGTGTGTGTGTACTGAAAGTTGAATGTAAAGTTGTTCCACTAAGCTACATCCAACCATTTTTTTAAAATTTATTTTGGTGGGATTGGGGTTTGAATTCATGACCTTGCTCTTGCCAGGCAGGCACTTGTGCCATGGAGCTATCTCTCTGGCCCCAACAACCATTTTTATTTTGTTAGCTTTTATTTATTTATTTATTTATTGTTGAATATTTATTTAGTTACTTATTGTTGAATAAGTCAGGCTCTTACTAAACAGCTATGTTGTCTGGGTTGGGTTAAAACTTGCATCGTGCTACCTAAGCCTGCTGGAGTGCTGAGAGCACAGGCGTTACCACTACACCCAGTTTAAACCTCTTTGCTCTGAGCTTCACTTCTTGTTGACTTCTATTTTTGTTTTGTTTGGAGTGTCACTAAATCTCAAGCACTTTGCATGTATTATCTTATTTACTCTACAAATGCTCCCTCAGCAAAGATAGTTAATGCTATTAACACCACTGAACTGCTAAGGAACTGAGTTCGATGACTTCTGAGCATAAAGTGTTTATAACGCAGCTACCAAGTGGCACAGTGTTGGTAGCATCAAACACAGAGCCATTTGAGGGCAGCAAGATAACTCGGTGGACTAAGCTCCTGCTTAGGCAAGCACAAGAATCCAGGTTTGATTCCCAGCACTACATGCTGCGCCAGCCCTTCCCCTGAGTGTGCTGAACCGGCCAAGCCCAGGTGTGGTGGTGCATGCCTGTAATCCCAGTCCTGGGAAGCTGAAAATGGGAAGATCACTACAAGTTCAAGCTGTGTAGTGAGACTTGGTACCAAATACATTAAAAAAAAGCAATGTACAGAGCCATTTGGCTCCAACACCATAATCTTACTGCTCTGGAGTCAGGGTTATGTTTTATTGTCGTCGTCTTCCCCTGCCACTGCAGCATCTCTTAAGTGTTGGTTTCCCTTCCAGCCTGTGGCTTCTGCAGTCATCTGTCACAGCACTCACACCTGAACATTTCTGCATGCTACCTGCCCCTCCTTTTGCCACATGCCCAGATAGAGGCTGCAGCACTCCATGTGTCGCTGCTCCTGAGACTCTCTGGAGCCATCAAGCAGGGCCTGAGTGAATCAGAAGTCTCCTCGTATTTTCTCATAGCCTCACAGTATTGATTGAACCACAATTTTCTAAAAAACTTTCTGTCTTTTGCAGAATCCAGAACCTTAAAAAAGAATATAAGGGGCAACATGAAAAAGTGGAAGCTTTGAAAGGTGATTAATATTACATTTAATGTGGCTTTTTTGATGTGGCAACTACACCTTCCTATTGTAGCGCCTTAGTAGGAATGAAGAGCAGATATTTCAAGTACTTGAAATGTAGTGAAAAAAACCACATAGTGATTCTTAAAAGTATGATGTACTATTTAGAATCTTATGGTTTGGAAGATATAGGATAGCATCCTAGACTTCTTTGTTTTCAGTTTTTCATATGCTACTATTTTGAACTGGTCTATTCTGTAACTAGCCTCCTTTTAAGAACAAAAATGCTGTCATCCAAAAGTCGCTAATGATATAATGGATATCACTCATGATGTTACAGCTTGAACATAATTATCACATGAAATACAATTACAAAAAGGGAGCAAGTTAAGATTGATTGGAGTTTGAATATTCAAGCAATAAGAAACACAGATAGATGTCAGATACTGTAAAGTAGTAGCGTGGGCTCTCTGTGACACTCTTCTGAAATCATGCCAGGTCTGGTCCTTGACATCTATGAAGGTCAGATCACCGCTCTCCTCGGTCATAGTGGAGCTGGGAAAACCACCTTGTTAAACCTGCTCAGCGGGCTGTCGGTCCCAACATCAGGTGAGGGACATCATCCAAGAACAAATAAACCAACTGGGAATTCCCTGACTTCACTTCAGTGGTCTGCAGTGACAGTTTGTTAACTCAGGTAGCTCAAAGGAAGTTTTCAAAGTTCCCTTAAATATTACGCCATGGATATCTACTCATGATATGGTACCTTTTCAGTATGAACCATTTTTATGCTTTTATGTATCTGTTTTAAAAAAAAAACAACTTTAGGAGTTTCTTTAGGTTACTTTTATGGGACTATATTGCATTTGTTTAAGAAAATGTTGCCTTTTAAATATTTCGTTAATGGCTTTATGATATCCAGTTGCTGACTGGCATTCCTGCGAGGTCAGAGGTTATTCTGAATGTTAAAATTTTAATCAGTCAACTCTATATGGCTTATACGTAGATCTAGTAATTTGCATATGTTACTATCCATTTTCAAAATGTCTTCAGTGAAGCATGCTGCTTTGTTCTGAGGGTGAATTTCTACTCTGCCCTTCTAGGATCTGCCACCATCTATCACCACACAGTTTCGGAAACGGCTGACTTTGAAACTGTCAGCAAGCTCATGGGAGTATGCCCACAGTCCAACGTACAATTTGGCTTTCTCACCGTGAGAGAAAATCTCAGGCTGTTTGCTCAAGTAAAAGGGATTTTGTCTCATGAAGTGGAGCAAGAGGTAGACGAGTTGTCGCACAGCCCTAAAGATGCAATGGCTTTTCTAGAAAATTCCAAATGTGTTTGCGTCCTTTGTACATAATTCACCACCTAAAGCTTAGACAAAAAGTCCCTCTCTTAGGACAGAAAGTAAAATATTGTTTTCAAAATAAATACTTTGGCCCTGGGAATAAATGTTCTTTATTTGTTTAGGTACAGAAAATTCTGCAGGATTTAGACATGGAAAATATTCAGGACATACTTGCTCACAATTTAAGTGGTGGTCAACAAAGAAAACTAACTTTTGGGATTGCCATTTTAGGAGATCCTCAGGTAAGCTAACAGAACATTATTTGTGAAATCAAATTTAAGACTGTGGCACTATGGCATTAGATCAGACAACTTATAGGAGAAATTTTCAATGAGACATTAAGTACTAAGTTGACTCTTCTCAATACTTTTGCAAGAACAATGTGGTTTTTTTTTTTAGAGGAATCTTACCTGATAAGAAAAAATTCTTTTCTTTCTTACTGTTCAGGTTTTGCTATTGGATGAGCCCACTGCTGGACTGGATCCTCTTTCTAGGCACCATATGTGGAATCTCCTGAGAGAGAGGAAGTCCGACAGAGTGATCCTCTTCAGTACACAGTTTATGGATGAGGCTGATATCTTAGCTGGTAATTTTTGGGTTTCATTGACACCTCAGAGCAAAGTAGGAACATGTGTAGCCTGTGAACAGATATGCCCCCTAATCTCAACCTCACTGGCCACGTCACTGGTGAGGGCTCTGCATGTCTGTATCCTCTGGTACTTTTTCCTCTGGCCATATCCTGCCTCATTTGCACAGCTGCGGAGGTGGTAAGATATCCAGTATAATTTGAGAGGGATGTCAGTTGGCTTGAAACACATTATTCACGTGCTTGGTAACTTCTCTAATTATAGTGTTTCTGTGTTAGTATATCATGTACTTACAAAGCCTTATATGTTAGTGGATTCACTTATGAATGGCAAAGAAATGATTCCTTAATGCTCTTTCCATTTTGGTTCCCGTTATTAGACAGGAAGGTGTTCATATCCCACGGCAGGCTGAAGTGTGCAGGCTCCTCCCTGTTCCTCAAGAAGAGGTGGGGCATTGGCTACCATCTAAGGTAGGGCTCGTGACGTTCGGAACATGTTGAGATTCGCTGAAAAGGCTGCGGGGAGGCGAGATTGTGGATGTTGAAAAAGCAAGGATGGTTAATCTAGCTTTATTTATTTTTTATTTTGATTTGATCTTTTTTATGTATTTAGTACAGGGTCTACAGGATCTCATCACACAGAGCGGACTGGTAATGATCCAGCCTCAAAGTGCTGGCATTACAGGCTGTGACACCGCATCTAGTCTCAATAGCAGTCTTAGCCCACCCTGGGGGCGGGGCCAGCCTGGCACTCCAGGGATCAAACCCTAGCCACTATGCTCTGGATAAGCAGGTTTATAGTCCACTGAGCTATCTGGCCAGCTCTTAATCTAGTTCTAAATAAATGTTGGGAAAGCATTTTCCTAACATGCTACTTGTTAAGAGTAATTTATTGATATGTGAACATTTTTCTCTCACCAGACATCAGAAGCATACTGATGCTCATTCTGACAGTGCAACAGCACCCTCCTCTCTGCTCTGTCTGACTTCAATTTTTTCAGCCATTTTTTTCTACATACTTTTATCATGATAATTATCATCAAGTAATGTCTACTATTTATTACATGTTGACTACATTTGAGGCACTAGCTATGTTATCTAGGTATAGAAAATTTGGGGTTGGGGAGATAGCTCAGTGGTCTGCCTGGCAAGCACAAGAATTCAGGTTCAATCCCTAGTACCGTGTGCTACACTAGACCCAGAACCTCGGGCACACCAAGCTGGCCACCAAAACAGGCATGTGCTAACATGCCTGCAATTTCAGCCCTGGGGAGGCTGAGACAGGAGGATCATTACGAGTCTGAGCTGCATAGTGAGACCCTGTACCAAGCAAATAAATAAATGAATAAATAAATAAATAATAAACAAATTGATTAAAAATGAATATAAAATATCCATATCATCCTATTTCATTCTAAAAATAAGCTTAAGAAGATGCTATTACTGTCCTGCTTTGGCAAATCAGACCAGAACCTGGCAGTGGTTTAAGAACCCATCCCTCTCATGTTGTTTGTAAGTGGTAGAGTTTTTGGATGAAAATCAAGATTACTGTATTTCTTTCTAAAATATTAAATATTTAATATTAAATATTTAAATAAGCAATTTAAATCACTTTATCTACCATGGTTTATTGGATCTCACTATTTACACTGAACATCTAACCTGATCAATCTACAGCTTATTGTTTGTCACAGTCGAGTTGCTTCACACTCTCCAACCAAACAGGACTACTTGCTATGGCTCACCAGGAACATGCCTTCTTGATGATTGAGGGGAGACACCTGCATGCCATATACTCCTCCAGTCCATTTATGTGCAAATCTTATGTCTACTCTGGAAGATTATCACTGAATGTTTCCTCCTTAGCGAGAATCTTCTGTTCTGGAACCTTGAAATAGCTAAGTTGCATTGTTGCCTTGGGCCACTTGATTAACCACTCTGGTCCTTAGTAACCTCTCTTTTCCAAGCAGTGGTAATAAGCCCCAGCTAATAGCTAAGCCTAAGCAAGGGAGAGAGAGTCAGCCCTTGGCAAGGCGTAAGGAACTTAAGCAGAGTCAGCTGGACCCGCACCTCCCTCCCTTCTTTTGTACCACGCTGTTGTAGGTCATCACTATGTTACAAGCTCCTCTCAGAAGGTCCTGTATTCTCCCTAGTTAGTGTCCTTGGTAATGCTAAGCATGGGGTCTTGGAAGCACAGAATGGACTTTCTAAACTGACTTTTAGGTTTATGTCATCAGTCAACTGTACTACTTTCAGCACTCTTTATGATCGGTATATCTCAGTGGATATGACTAAAGTGGATTTTACAAAATCCCAATGATTTCATAAATAATATATAACTTCTTTTTTTCTTTACATTTTTCATTTTATTTTTTTAGTACTTTTAATAAGAAGTAGCATTGAGACAGCTTCAAGACAGGTTGGTGGCACAGCCACAGTAACTGACACAGTGTGTACGGTCATCTTCAGGGTACAAGATGCAGACATGAGAACTTTTCTCAACACTATTACACCTTCTTTTCAAAAAACCAACTTTCACTTGAAGAAATTTTGTTTGCAAAATTGATAGAATGATTTAAGAGTATTAAGAGTTTGCTTAGTGAAAGACCTTGAGCTGTCTCATGTATATTGTAATATTTTTTACCTTGGACAGTTCTTTTGAAAAATGAATATTATTTCACCTCATAATGAGAAAATCGATGCTCGTATATGTCAAACAGCTTCCCTGATTCTGGACTCAACATTAGTATGACCTTTGAACCATGCTTTTAATTACTATGCAAGTTGCCTCCATTTTTGCTTGATGGTGTCGAGATCCACAAATTCTTGCAGCACTTGTACCTTAAAGCAAAGGGAAAATTCAAATTTGTGCTTCTGAATAGAGGAAAACATCAGGCATCGCCCTCTGCCTTACCCAGCCAAGATTTTGCTAAATATCCTTTATTCCAAATTACAGTCTTTGAGTTGGTTTAACTCTAATTGTCCCTTTCACAAGTTCATCTGCGATGCTGAATAAATTAAGACCAGACTATGTTGTTATTATTACATCTTTTTCTCCCAGCAAGTTATACATGTTCAGCCTCATAAATATTAGTGCAATCACAATCATACGATATGCAGCTATGAATTTGTCTTTAGAGATGTCTAGATGGAAGTAACTTCACCTTACTCTCTTGTAAATGTCAGCTTGCATCTGAATGAAATGTGTGACCCAGAGAGCATCACGTCGCTGGTGAAACAGCACATCCCTGATGCCAAGTTAACAGCGCAAAGTGAGGAAAAACTTGTTTATATTTTGCCTCTGGAAAGGACAAGCAAATTTCCAGGTACCAAAATGTAGAGAACACAGAATGATTTGGACATGGGGTTACTAGTGGTAGTGGTGCTGCTAAGAATGATGGGTAGTTTTAATGCCTTCTGTGTGCAGAGCTCTGTGCATTAGCTCACTTAATACCCCCAATGCCCCAGATTCCTTATATATCTTCTGGAATTATCCCCACATTGCTTCTGTGTGAACAGCCACACAGAAAAATATGCTTTGAGCTTTCAGATGTGCAATTTAGAAGCATGGGACAGCATCAGGCTAAAGAATAATTTTGGGAAGCTATTTCAGGAATAGATGAGAAACTGGTTAGTTAGGGCAGGAAGGAGTCTGTGAAAACAGGAAAATTGTTAGCAGAGGGTTAAGGAGCTTCATGTGCAATGTGCAGATTTGTAAATATCATAATGCAAGGGTAAGTTAGCAAACATAACTATAGTCACCTGCCCTGTTGAAATTTTGCATATAATGTTGCTGTATCTCAAAAGTTTGGAGGGCTATTGTATCTACCACTTTTCCCTTGCATCTTCCAGGACGTTGTTTAGCAACGTGCGCCCAACAGTTTCAGACCAGACTGCTTATTAAATACCCGACAGTTTTTAAAACTATATTCAAATAACTGAATCCAGGGTATTTTCCAACTTTTAATGGAGGATCCTAGAGCCGATGTGACACACTTGCTTGGATAAGCCGTGCTCATGATCCATAAGGAAACAGCACCAAGCCATCGAGCCCAGGGGTATTTACAAATCGATGTATTGTATGTGAATTTCCTTAACTCTTTCACTATACAGCACAAATGCCAGGGCCAACAGGCCTAGATTCACATCCTGGCTTCACCATGATTGCTATACAGTCCTCAGCATGTTATAGTCCTTTCCTGTACCTCAGCTTTTCATATATAAAATGAGGATGATGATAACAGACTTTAGCAAGTCGTTAGGAGAGTGGAATTATTTAATGCATTTAAATGTATTGTTAACATATTAAATATAAAGAAAGAAACTAGAATCATGCCTGACCTATGATGCCTTTGATATTTCATAAGGTATAAGATACCCTTAAATGTGATGTACAATAAGGAAGAAACAGAAAAAAAAAAAAAAGCAATGATGCTATGTATACTACTTTGTGACCCATCCTTATCTTAGATGTGCTGAAAAGTGATCAAAAGTGTCCATTTTGAGGGTTGGCGAGATAGCTCAGTGGACTAAGTGCTTGCTTAGGCAAGTACAGGGATCAGGGTTTGATCCCTGGCACCACAAGCCATGCTGATCCTGCCCATGGGAGCCTTGAGTGGGCCATCAAGTCCAGGTGTGGTGGGCAAGGTGAAAATAGGAGGATCACTAGGAGTCAGAGCTACATAGTGAGACCCTGTATCAAATACATGGTTGAAAACAAAAAAAGTCCAGAAAACAATAAACAAGTGTTCGTTTACAAATAATGATAATCTTAGACACATACATAAAGTCTTTGATGTGTATACAATTATGAGAAGAGAAATCCTCATAAAGATCACGCAGTATGGTTTTACCTGATTGTTTATTAAATGTATTACAGAGAGGATGAGCTATTTATACAAAGACTGAAAAAGCAGCAGTGCATAGGTGGATTTAACAACTCATTAAAGATCATGACTCCTTCAGCTTTTTCTATCCAAGACGTAATTTAAATCTCAGCTGTGCTTCCGCAGTATATATTTTGTCTTTCTGAGCTCATATGTTTTAAACTAGGGAAGAATAGTGGCAACTAATTTTTTGAGAAGTATTTCTTTTGCATTTTTGAGTATATTTTCTCAACAATTTTAACATGACAGTATGAACTTTTAGCCTCTGAAAATTCTTTAATTAGTTGGAGATTAGAATGAAACATCCCTTTGGTTGAATGTGGTGACACACACCTGTAATTCCAGCACCCAGGAGGTTGACACTGGAGGCTAGCCCCAAGTTTCAGGGCAGCCTGTACTACTTAGTGAGATCCTGTCTTCAAAAATAAACAAATAAACAGTCCCTATACTTTAACAAAATTTATAATTTAAATGTGTTAAATAATTTTTCAAATATACCTTTTCATTTCCTAAGAATAGAAAATTAATTTTTAGATTAAACCTTTATACTCAAGAGGGCATGGAAACTAATACAATGTAGATATATTTCAGAAATAAGGGAACATCTGTATCACAATTTTGTCTTGCATGAAAAATACATTTCTGTTTTGAAAAATATAGTTACTATTAGAGTCATAAATTATGCTCTCTTGATCTATGTACCTACTTTTAGACCTATACAGGGATCTTGATGGAAGTCCTAACAGAGGCATAGAGAACTATGGCGTTTCCATGACGACCTTGAATGAGGTGTTCCTGAAATTAGAAGGAAAGCCAACTATTGATGAATCAGGTAAAAAAGAAAGAAAGAAGGAAGTGAAGCAGGTCATGAAAAGAAAGGGAAGGGAGACAGGTAGGAAAGCTGAATTATTATTTTTTTGAGCAACTTTTTTATCTTGAAAAACCTACCTTGAATCATGCAATTATATACCTTTGTCAGCATTGTTCATGGGAAAGCTCAAAACAGAAAAAAATATTTCCACCGAGTATAGTATTATATCACACTGTGTTCCTCATGAAGCAGAAAAAAAGTATGGAATAGCATATGATCTGAATATTAGTGATAAGAGAAAAGATAATTAGAATATATGTTGCCAATTACTTTTATTGTAATATTTTAAATATTAAAAGGCTATACTGTTTCCAGTGTTTTCAAGGTTCAACTGTTGCTGAGGAAAGGTCTGTTGTCAGTTTGATTGTCATTCCTTACAAAATATTTTTGTGGTCTAATCACTGGAGGGGCATGTTCTCCGTTTTTGGCTTACTGTCACTGTATTTACTCTTTCTATCCTTTTCATTGTAAGTTTTGTCATTTTTACAAAACTGATCAAAGGTGCTTCAAGCATACTTCTAATCCCCAATTCCTCTTTAATCTGTTTTTCACGTCATATGCTCAGTAGGACTTTAGAGGTTGTCCTGAACTACGCTGCATCTACAGTGCTGGAGCAGTCTTGGTCATGGCAGGCAAGCAGTGCACCATGGAGTTACATTCCTAGCTTCAACATCTCCTTTTATTAGGTCACTTTTTTTTTGTTCCTTTTCAACTTCCTTAGTAGTTGCTCTAATGATGTCATGAATTAGATTACTTGTATTCTTACCCACCATGCTAGCTCAGGAAACTTTGGTTCACAAGACAATCATAGGAAAACCTAAGGAAAGCACATCCGAAATGACATCTTATGAATGATAGATTTTATATTTTAGACATTGCGGTTTGTGGACAATTACAAAGCGGTGGGAGAAAAGGTATGGCAAATCCCATTGAGCCGGATCAAGATTTGTCTTCTCTTCATGGAGCCAGGAGGGTAGCAGGTGGCATGGCACTCTGGAGGCAGCAGCTCTGTGCAATAGCTAAAGTTCGCTTCCTGAAGCTAAAGAATGAAAGGAAGAGCCTCCTGGCCATGTGAGTGTGTGAACATTCCAGATTGGTTTGCATGCAGACTACATACAAAAGGACAGATGGTAAAAAAGAGCACTCAGACAAAATAAATTCCGGTAATTGTAGGGGCTTTTAAAAACAATAATTTTTTTTCTATTTTTATTAAAAAACAATAATTTTTAATTACATTTTATGTAATTAAAGCCTATACAGCTTGAGAGTCTTTTAACTTCACACCAGTTTTGTTCTTTCAAGTGAGCTGCAGTAGTTCACAAAAATATGTCCCATTCCAAAGATTCCATTCCCTCTTGCTCCAAAATTCCCCTATCTGGATTTCTCAGCATTTCTCAGAGAAACAAAATGAATAAGTAGGCATAGATATTTATAAATGGGTGCAGATAAATATGTACATTATTTATTTTAGGAAATTGACTCACTGTCATAGGCACAGACACATCTGAAATCCATCAAGCAGACCAGTGGGAACTCAGGTTAGACTTAGGGTTATACTTGTCAGGCTGTGACAGTGAACTAATAAAGAGAAAAAACGTTATTTCCATTCATAGTTCTGAAGGTTCAAGGTCAATATCAATTTGTGTCTCTGGTGAGAGTGTGAGATTGCTGTGTGAAAGCACAGTGAAACACCTCATGTACAGGTGAAACACATTGTGTATGGGTGAAATACATCATATGTAGGTGAAACACATCACATACAGGTGAAACATGTATAGGTGAAACACGTCGTGTACAGGTGAAACACATTGTGTGAAGGTGAAACACATCGTGTATAGGTGAAGCACATCATGTATAGGTGAAATGCATTGCATACAGGTGAAACACTTCAGGTATAGGTGAAACACATCATGTACCTTCTGAGCCAGGACACAAAGAGGGAGAGACAAACATCTTGCAATCCCCTTTGAGGACTCACCCCAGGGGTCTAAGAAACAGCCTGCAGCCAACCCGACAGTTCCCTGCCTCCCAAGGGCTCCATTCTGGATAGCAGCCTTTGAATGATATTCAACTTCCATGTATAGCAATGATGTTCCCAGGAGGGTGATTGGACATACACTAAATAAGTATACTACAAAACTGGCAATCCTGTGAACTGTGGTATTTAACAGAAAAGAAATTGTGTCAAATAGAGAAGAGTTTAGGGAGGATTTGAATTTGGTAAAGGGGAATGGAAGTCACTGTACTACGGAGAAAAGGAATTTCAAACAGACAGTGGTGCTGAGCAACAGAATACATGGGAACAGTTACTAATCCTAGCTCATTACAACACAGAATAAATATCTTAAGAATATGGTGTATAGAAATAAAGGGTTGGACTTTAAAAATGTATCAATGTATTATTTTTATTTGATTTGATTAAAATACAAGAATGTTAATGAACAATATTGTTTGGAAATAGTAAGCATTGGGTAAAATGAAAATAATCATTTAAGATAATAGTGATGTTAGAAGAGACAATAATTCTCTACTTGGAAGCAGAAATGAGAATGTTTTGGAGGCAAGTGATAATGTAGTCATAGATAGGAGTTTTCAGGAATTGGAAAGGAGACTTTAGGGATAAAAATAAATGAGAAATTTTTGAATTTTGAATCCCAAGAGAATGAAAAAGTTATATAATTTGCATCAACTGGAAACATGATGAGAAAAAGATTCAGAGTGTTGGTGATATGCCAGGTGGCAGTGGGGCAGAGAAAGGAATGAATGTGTGACAGGAATGGAGCTAAGAGGTGGGCATTGGAAAGAGGTTTAAATGCCATGACAAGTCAGTTTCACAGGACCAAATGAAATGTGGAAAACGGGACTAAACAACCAGCAAGAAGAAAAGACAAAAGGTAGATACATAAGAACCGTTCAGAGAAAAAGGCGTGATTCAAATGCTTATTGAGTACATAGTTTATTTCTGTTATGATACTCATTATTTGTTCAAATCTAGTAATCTAAAAATTTGCTGTGGATAAGGTGTTTTCTTTCATATCTTCTTTCACATAGGTCATTGCTTTTGGGGGTTAGTTTTTTCCCTCAACTTTTGGAATATCTACTGTATGAATTATATCAAAAAAATTACTCCTGGGGATTATCACCAGATATGTACTTCCTCTCGCCGGGACGAACCCCACAAGACCCTCTTACTTGCTTGCTGATCATCAATAAAACAGGTGAACACAGGGCTAGAATGCCCCTTGACAAGGTTGTTCTGGAAGGACTCCTGCAGAACATAAAGAAAAGCAATTTCCAATGTTTTAGTAGAAGCTTATGAGGCCAAACAGAAAGTTAATTAAAAAATATAAGTTCAAGATTAGAGAGAGTTTGCTGTAGAAACACATTCTTAAGTGTACTTAAACCCAAAGGCTACTGCACAAAGGAACCAAAGGAAAGCTAAAGGTATAAATCACTTACTTTTAAAGTCTTTCTGTGTCATTTCATATGTCTTCGAATTGCTGGGTCCTCAAAAATATTTTTGTTCCAAATTTATAAGAACATAGAACATTAACAGCATCAAGGACTGCAATGTTGATCAGTTGTAATTATTATTTACGTTGTTGCTGATAAAACCCATGGGCCTTGTATGTGCTAGAGAATTGTTCTGCTACAGGACTGTATCTTTAGCTCAGTATTTTTACACTAATAGAAATTGTAAGTGAATTCCAGGTTCCTAGTAAAGAAAGCTTGACTTGCTCATGCTAATGGGATGGTTCTGTACCCCTGATTCTACCTTTCAAGGAAAATCCATAGACAGTTAACATGCTGGCTTTTAGGAATACTAGTATATATATATATATATATATATATATATATATATATATATATATATATATATATATATATAGAAATACTGTTATATATATATATTATATATATATATATAGAAATACTGTTATATATATATATATATATATATATATATATATATATATATAAAAGTATTTGTTGTTTTGTTTTGTCTTTTTGTTCTTGAATCTGTAACTTCCTGGTAGAGTCCAGCATTGAGAGCTTTATACATTCGCTGAGACAACAGAACATAGCTTTGGAAGTGGACACCTTTGGAACTAGAGATGGCACAGAGGAGCTGTCTTACAATGGAGCCATCACTGTGTCAGGCAATGAACAGGTGTGTTGGGCCTGCTACAGTCCACAGAGATGGATTGTGAATGTACAATTTGAACAGTCCCAATCAACTGACATAAAGGGCAGATTGACACATATGTTGGGGGAGGGGCTGAACTATGATAATTTGCCTGTACCCTCCAGGGTAACAGTATCCAATCAGCTGCAATAATAATAATAATCATTTATTTAATTATATAATAGGAAACCCAGTCCAATGGTTAATTTAAATCCTACTCTCATTTGTAACTGAAAACAACTGCTGGATTTAACCTTGGCTCTGTAATAATCTAAGTTATATAGTATGAAATAGACTAATGGGAAAGATGAGGCAATTTATTTAAATGAGTAAATTGCCATTTTGCCATTTGCAAGTCATCAAAGTTAATTGTTAGGGAGACATTTCCATGCCAAAAATAAATTAAGAAATTATCTTTATGCAGACTAATCATTAGTAGGTCCTGGCTAAGTTGGTTTCCATTATGCAAGAAAGGTAGTTTTGTTTTGTTTTTTAAGTTTTGCTTTAATCAATAACAATTATAAAAACAAGTTTTACTTTAGGTCATTGAGTTGGGTATTTGATTTATTTATGCTGAAAAAATGTGTTATCAATACTTACCCTTATCTTTACCAATGTAGATAATTTTTTTCTCATAGGGAAGACTAAATAAAAATACATATATACATATATGTGCTACATATGGATGTATAAAGGTTATATGTCATTTAAAACAGCATTTACATACAGGCTTAGTATGTGTTAAAACATATGGTTTCTTTGCAACTACATGCGTGCCTCCCGCTTCCCAAGTATCTGCACATTCTTTACTAACAAACGGCACGTTTGGAAATAATACTGCTGAAATTCGCTTGAGGTACAGATTTTCTGTGAGATTTAGGCATGAAGAGACATATGGCTGATTATGTTATGGTAAAAAAAGAAGTTCCTGGATTCTTTTATGGATACCAGAAATAAGTTAACATGACATCCAGCCTAGTAATAGTTACCACATTTGTGTTTTGATTTTACTGTTTATCAATGAATTTTTATCAGTTCATTCATTAAAGTTCTCTTTGCTTTATAGAAATTTAAAAGCATTGATTTTATTTTAGGATCTCAGATTTTCAATAGCCTGTAATCCCAAGAGGCTGAACTGCTTTCCTGTCCTCATGGATATAATTAGTAATGGCTTACTTGGAATTTTTAATTCTACGGAACACATTCAGACTGGTAGAAGCACATTTTTTATAGTAAGTAGATTATATCACTTAAACTAAGCTAATAGAAGTTCTCCAAAATGTCTTTGAAGTGTGAAAATAAGATTTTGATTCTTAGCAAGCAAAATCTTGTTTACACATTAAATAAGAGCTTAAACCTAAGGTTTATGTTTTATATATGTCACTATATGTTAACATGCATACTATTTATCAATGATTGTAAAACATCCTAATCTTATTCAGTGATCTAGAGTCAGTGGAGTTGCAGAAAGTACGAATATTTGGCAAAAACAATTCACCTTTTGATCTTAGATCTCTTACTCCTACAGCCCTGGGTGCTGGGACATAGTTGAAACAGCCAAAATCCTCCAAGTCAAACTATGGAGCCTGAAACTGCCTGAATTCTCAGGCATTAGTGTAGTAAACCTCAGAAAAACATCAGATAATACCTTCACTACAAAAATTTCTCCTGAAATAGGTGAGGCAATAGGAACACCAGGTTCATATTACTGTGAGGACTATTATGATATTGTATAGTTTCATAGGATTATATAGTATAACATCATTATTATGCCATTATAAACATTCTTATAATCACTACAAGAACAAGCAACAGTATGCAAACATAGAAAATACTAGATGTCTGGTAATTATATTTCTTATCATATTGTTGTTATTATTATTATTTTCTTTAAGAGTCCATAAAAGACAGCTGGGCATGGTGGCTCATGCCTGTAATCCCAGCACTCGGGAGGCTGAGGCAGGAGGATTGGTGCGAGTTTGAGACCAGCCTGGGTTACAAAAGTGAGCTCAAGGCCAGCCTCAACTGCATAGCGACACTCTGTCTCAAAAAGACAAAAAAAAAAAAAAAAAAAAAAAAAAAAAAAAAAAAAAAAAAAAAAAAAAAAAAAAAAAAAAAAAAAAAAAAAAGAAAGAAAAAAAAAAGAAAGAAATTTCCCTAGCACTTGGGGAGCTGACACATGAGTATCACAAGTTTGAGCCCAGCCTGGACAACTCAGAAACTTAGCAATACCTTATTCTCAAAGTAAATACATAAATACATAAACAAACAAATAAATAAAAAGATCTGGTGCTGTAGCTCAAAGTGAAGGTACTGCATTCAATTCTAAGCAAGGCCAAAAAAGAAACTTTGCTAGATAATATTCCACTTTCAGCAAGTAGGAGAACTGGCTGAACTGATGCATGTATAATTGGTGTGTGCCACACTGTAGCCATAAAGACAGAGGGCAGATGCTTCATGCCGGCCTCACAAGTTGTTAGCCATGGGACTTATCCAACTCCTACCATCTCCTTGGGTTTGTTCTTTGAAAGTTCATCAGAATGCATGTCTAAACTGTTCAAGTGACGGGTTTGAAAATGAATGTGGGTAAGAAATTGCCACCGGTACCTCAGGAAGTGTTGTAGGCGGTTTTCCCACCTCCTTTTTTCAGCTAGTGGAGGTAAGATAGCTCCAAAGAGCCAGACCAGCATGGCCACTTGCTCGCCATCTTCCATGTGATTGCAGGAACATATGTCGAATGACTATTCGTCCCTGAGCAGCGCATTCTTCTGGATACCGCTGGCCGCCTGCTTCACCCCTTACATTGCCATGGGCAGCGTTGACGACACCAAAGTAAGAAAAGTTAACAAAGCTCTGAAATACTTTTAATGTCCAGAGTACTCTCCTCCCGCCCTTCTGCCATAGGTAACAGGCAGCTGGTACCTCTAATTTCCATGCTGGCTACCATAAATGATGAAGCGATGAAGCATTCTGATATATATATATATATATATATATATATATATATATATATATATATATTTAGAAACTAATTTTTTATCACAAATATGAGACCTAAGGAAGAGCACCTTGGGGAATATACCCAACAAGTAGGATGTGACAACTTTTGGCTGTGTGTCACGTAGGGCTTTTTTTGCAGGTCCACTGACACAGTCATATCCCCACTGCACATAATTATAGCCCCTCTCCCAATCAGTGGTGGTTTCCAATTGTGACTTGGTTGGTAAAGTTACTCAGTTAAACGTGCTGGCCTAACTTTGACTTATGGAAAAACACTGTCCCTCTGCAGTTTCGTTTCGGCTGTGCTTTCATATATAATTCAAGAAAGCATAACAGAATCTTACTGCTTCTTCATGGTATTGCCACACCTCTGAATGACTCAAGTCCCTTTCTCCTATCTTGATATCATTACCTTATGCTTGCTCTGTGATGCTGGATCTTCTGAAAGTTCAGAAAATGTCTCTGACGAGTTTGAATTATTCTTCATTTATCTTAAAATGTCCCTGTCTTTAGGAACTTCACCCGTGACAAACAGAACATACTGTTCTTCTTTCACTGTATTGACTGTATTTTCACTGTTCTTGTCTATCTTTTCTTCTTCTCCACCTCCTCACCCCTATTTTTTTCTTTTTCCTCTTCCTCTTTCTCCTTCTTCTGAACTGAGCCTCTCTGAGCTCAAATCCTGACTGTTGTTATCAGGCTATATGACATTTTGAAAAGTTTTCCAAAACTTTTCTGCCTCACTTTATCAGCTGAAAAAGTTGTAGTAATTACATCAAGCAGATATAGGTTTATGTGAAGATGTAGTGAAGGAGTACCCAAGGATCACAGAGAACAATACCTGGCAGATAGCAACTCTCCCACACATGCCACAGCTTGATGGCTAGCTGCATAGGACTTAACCCTGGATCCCTGTCAGCTATTTCTAGAGTTCTCATTTAACATGTGTGCAGCAGCCTACTTGATATCTCCACACAGGTCAGAAATAGGTCTTTCAAATTTGAGTGAACATTTTCCTCACCAGATCTGCTCTTCTCCCCATTTCCAATTTCCCCTTCTCAGAATGGCAGTTTTCTCTCTATAGAGTTGGGCTAGCCTGAAGTTTTGCAGGTAACTCTTCTCTCTCTCTCTCTCTCTCTCTCTCTCTCCCCCTCTCTCTCTCTCTCTCCCTCTCCCTCTCTCTCTCAGTCCCTCCCTCTCTCTGTCTGTCTGTCTGTCTCTCCCCGCTCTCTCAGTCCTTCCCTCCCCCTCTTTCTCTGTCGGTCTCTCTGTCTGTCTTTCTCTCCCTCTGTCTGTGCCTTTGTCTCTGTCTCTCTGTATTTGGTTGTTACAGGATATCACTATGCATCTCAGACTCATAGTGATCCTCCTGCTTTCAGCCTCCCCAGCACTGGGATTACAGGCATGTGCCACTAAGCCCAGGCTCTGGCAAGTTCAGCCTGCCATGAGGGTGGGGCTGGAGTGGTATACAGTGTCAGGGACTGAACTGAGGTCCCTGCGCTTACCTAAGCAGGTGCTTTAGCCTGCTGAGCTATCCTTCTGGCCCTGTTTCTCTCTTTTACCTTATTCATCCAATTTACCAGCAATTCCCTTAGCTACTGCTGAAAATGCATTGAATTGACCCATGTATCTCTGCCTCTACTATCCTACTCTAAGTCATCTCCAACCCTTGCCTGGACACTTTGCTGTCTATCCGTTGGTGTCCTTATTTGCAATTAATTCCTTTCACACAACCTGAATGAGGTTTCAGAAGTTTAAGTAAGATCAGCTGATTACATTGCTTAATAACCTCCCATAGCTTCCCTTTGAAGGTAAAATTAATCTTTTTTTTTTTTTTTTTTTTTTTCTGTCTTTTTGAGACAGGGTCTCACTGTGCAGTTCAGGCTGGCCCTGAGCTCACTTTTGTAGCCCAGGTTGGTCTTGAGCTCGCACTGATCCTCCTGTCTCAGCCTCGGTAAAATTATCTTAATTCTTTGCATTGTCTGCATTGCCCATCTCTTGTCTGTGCCCCTCCCTTTCCTCCTTGTAGTCTGCGGCTGTCCTCACTACGTTCATTTTGGTTTTGCACATGTTACTGTCACTGGGTTATTCTTCTTGACTAGGGTATTCTTCCTCCTGCTCTTTGTACATTTGATTTCTTGTCACTGAGACCTCAGTGCAAAAATAATTCCAGCCAATTTTCCTATTGAGTTTAAAATAGATACCACATAACTGTCATATGATGTCCAACTGTACAGGAAATCTAGGCGCGGCCCTCCTACCAACAAGGGTTCCATATACACCATCAAAGCATGACTCTTTTCCTAAACTCTACCTGGTCCAATTCTGTTCAGCTCCATAAATCATGCATACACTTTTTCTCACTCTTCACTAAAACCAAGACACCACTCTTGCTAAGGTTTCCAGGTTGAACAAATAAACAACAGATACCCCCCCTTTGAACTTCAATATCAGATAGACGAATGCTTTGGTGATAAGTATGTTATGAGTATCACATGGGGCCTACTTACAATCAAAATGTTTCATGTAAAATTCCACCTAGGTGATGTTCTCTTCCTCTCTTTTTTTTTTTTTTTTTTTTTTTTTGCCTTCTCCCCATAGCCAATGACTTGGGAGTCATACAACTTACTTCTGAGTGTATCTCATCTTTGTGTGTACCTCCCCTTTCTTACACCATTCTGGTGAAAGTCACTATTGTTTCTTTTTCTCTGTGAGCAGTGCCCCCTCCCCATCTCTGCTGTGGATATGCGTTCGTTTTCTCCTCCACCATTTTCCACAGGGCGTGGCAGTGTCACACTGCAGACACATAAAACTGGCCACACCGGTTTCCCACTGACACCTCTGTAGTGGTTCTCACTGTGCTTCGGAGCAGCAGGGCAGTGCGGCCTGCCACAGCATAGAATCCTAGGCTACCTGGAGCTGGTTCTGTCTCTCCATCAGTCCACCGACACTCCCACCCTGATCACAGTGCTCCAGCCACATGGACTTCTACCCGTTTCCCTAAAATATCCACATTATCCAGCTGCACGGCCATCTCTCCCGCTGTTCCCTCTGCTCCCAGTGCTTCCAAACTGCCACCCAAACAGTGCCTAGTTTTTGCCTACACCCTAACTTAAATGTTAGATCCCAAGGTTGCCCCATTCTGACTTTACTCCATAAGTATTAACACATACAATTTTAGTAATGTAGCTGAAGCTATCCTTACATGTACTACCTTTATCCCATGCTTCCTCAGTAACTTACAGTCCACAAGAACCCATAACCAACTTAAACCCAGCTGCTTGGCCATACTCTACTAATATATTTTAAGAAAATTAATGAACATAAGACATCAAATTCTCTAATGTTCCCTCACTGTTATTTCTTTTCCTGCTCTCTTTCAGATGCATATTCCTTCCCAGAAAATCTATTGGTTTGCATTCAATTTTTTTCCTAATAAATATCTTCATATAGGCCCAATTTAACTTAAAATAGTAACTGCTTGCTTGTTTTCCTGTTTAAACAGTCCATGCTAGAGTTTTAAGACCTTGTGCTGTGACGATCACTGCCACAGTGTGGCTTTCTATAGGCAATACCAAAATCCACTCGGTAGTATTCACCACTTAATAATGAAAAATTGTGCTTACTTGAGGGTAATAAGAAAAGTGCAAAATTTTATAGGTGTCTTGCTTATGTGAACCCCAAGAGATGTTTTCAAATCAAGTTGATTAAACAAATGACCAATGTTTAGACAATAAGTAAAATTTCTGTCATTCATACACACAATGAATTTCAAGAATCTTAGTGGCAGATTATAAGCTCTGCATCTTTAAATCTTTGTGCAGTTCCCCAGTCTTCTTGTCAAAAGAGGAAGCAACTTTGAAAAGAAAAGAACAGACAGAGGACCAGTTTTATTGGTACACTGTCCCTGTAGACAATGAAGTCATAGACATGATTTGCAAAGTTCTTGGGGTCTCGAAGGAAGGGGTGTGGCAAGCAGTGGTAGTATTTTATCAAAGCAGAATAAGAATTATTCAGAGAATCCAGCAAAAATATGTATTCTTGTGTCTCTGTATTGAAAATTTCCCAAACCTCAAGCTTTCTGGACCTTTCAATGGTTTTTCTATTTCTTCATCAGAAAAAAATTCATGCCCAGCTGTGGATCTCAGGCCTCTACCCTTCCGCATACTGGCTTGGACAGGCGCTGGCGGATGTTCCCCTCTATTTCTCCATCCTCCTTGTGATGCAAATAATGGATTACATTTTCAGCCCAGTAGAGATTATATTCATAATTCAAAACCTGTTATTTCAGGTAGGTCAGAAACAGTAAGAGATCTTTTGCTTAGACCAGCTTTTCACCAGCACAGTACTATCGTTCATCTTCCATGAAATGACCTGTCCCACCATTCTGAGAGGCAGAGGGCTGAAGATGGCCACATTCCTAATGGGTTGTTACTTTCTCCAACTGAACTTCTTCTGCTTTCAGATCCTGTGCAGTGTGGGCTATGTCTCGTCTCTTGTTTTCTTGACCTATGTGATCTCGTTCATTTTTCGCAACGGCAGAAAAAACAGTGGCCTTTGGTCATTCTTCTTCTTAATCGTAAGTGTGTATATAGGACTCATTGCTTTATTTTTAAACCTCTCTTGAGTAACTGTAAGAGTGTCTATCTTAATCTTGGTACCAAGCCAAGTGGCAAGTAAGTATTGTCTAAAATTTCCAATCACCCAAAGATAACCACAGGCATATATGAAATGTCTTGGGGGAGCAGATATCAGCCATACACAATCAGCTGCAGAACTAGAGACACCCCTGCACTAGAGACTTCTCCTGGTAATAGTTCCCTTCCATATCACTGGAATGTTTAAAAAGGACTTTGGTGATACCCTATCTGAACTGCACCCTCAGTTGCATGCTTCCTCATCCCTCAGCAGCTTACATCATCGTCATCATCATCATCATCATCATCATCATCATCATCATCATCGCCATCATCATCTTACTTTTTTCTCTTGTTGCTGGGACAAATACCTAACACACAAGCTTAGAGAAGGAAAGGGTTATTTAGCTCACAGTTAGTGGAGGTTTCAAGATGCTGCTCCCACTTTATAGGGTCTAGAGGAGAGGCTGGGGCACTAAGATGTTCAGGATGATCTGCTCCATACCTCCGCAAAACCACCACCTGGGCTTGGCAGGGGGGAAGAACCTCTGACAGTGCATGCTGTCAGTTTAATAGTTCTCGCCACTCTTGGCCACACCCCTCAAGCCCCACCCTGGTCCTCTGGCCCCACCCCTCAAGCTGTGTGCTTGACAGCCCCATGATTTACATGAGGCTTTGGGGGGACAACTAGATACAAACCACCACTATCATCGTTGTTGTCATCATGATTATTATTATTATTTGGGACCTGGGATTGAACTTGGGACCTTGCACTTGCCAGGCAGGTGCTTATGCTGCTGGGCTATCTCCCCAGCCCCCAGGGCGCATCACTGCTGCAAAACTCACCCAGTCAGTTGCCCATGGCCCAAATCTTGGCTCTTCTCTCTGTCTCTTCTCACATCAACCCGCCCTCCTGTCCTCTCAACGCTAGCCTCCCCCACTTGCTAGGTGTTCCATCTTCACTGCTGCATCTGTTCTTGAGTTTTCCACACGTCTTGTCTGCAGTATTGCCACAGATCTCTAACTGCTTTCTCTGTGCTTTTACATGCCACAAAAGCTATCTCGTAATTAGAGCAATCTCTTGCAAAATAAAATTTAATTGAAAAGTGCACCTTGCATTTAGAAAAGACACATTTCAACCCCCAATAAAGCTTTAATATAAATATTCCTACAATGCCAACACACACATAAATAAGTAGACTATTTCTAAGGTGCTAGAGGCTCCTGTTGCCCCATCCCAGTGTTACTCCCATGTCTTAGTTTTTCTCTTGTTGCTGAGACAAAATGCTGACACCCAAAATTAAGGAAGGAAGGGGTTCTTTCATTCAGTTTGCAGTGGTTTCAGCCCATAATCAGCCTGCGGCAAGGCAGAGTGGCACAGGGCAGAGGGCAGCCATTCATGGCAGTGAAAGACAGTGGGAGTAGAAAAGGAGCCATGTGAGAGAAGCCTCTTTCCGTCCTTGCTGTGTGTGGGCTGCCTGCCCCTGGGGGGAGCAGCACTAACACCCATAATCCCAGCACTAGATGATGAACCAGCCACAAACTCCAGATTCAGCCTCCTCTAAAAAGCGCCCCACATGACTGCGTGAGGCTTTAGGGGGACATCCAGACACAAACTATAACATTCCTTGGACAAAAAATCATTATCCTTAATTGTGATTCTGTAAGTTAGCCAGTTCTGAACTTAAGCAAATGGAATCATCCAGAATGCATCGTTCACTTTCTACACTTAACAGTGCATTTGAGAGTCAAATGCTACTACGTTGGATAATTCCCATAGCAGTTCATTGCTTTCCATTGCTGTGATATTCTTTTATTTTTTTATCTTTATATTTTGCATTTTATTATTTTATATTATACTACAGTATTATAATCATTTTTATATGACTACTTTAGGTTGGTGGACAAATCAGTGGAGTTTTCATTGTTTCATTTTTTGGCCAATTAATTTTTTTATTACTTTTAATAAGAAATATCAATATGATAGTTTCACAACACATTAGTAGTACATTCGCAATAATTGACACATTGCATATTGTCCTCATAATGGTAATACAGAGCACAGGATGTCGACATGATACATTTTCTAACTGATATTGGTAAGGAAAGAAAAAAAAGAGAAAAACTTTTCTCTTTGAACTGAGAGGAAGCAGATGTATACATAGTCCAACGTTCCATAATTGCAGTGGGTTACCAGTGAAACTGGCAATGTTGGAGGTTGTTGATTTAAGCCTCTGACACCTCATCACACTAATCTAGTTCTGCGTTTTATGCCTCGTAATTAAGCTTTTTTGCTGGGTGATCAAGGGTAACTTAAAGCAAGACCTGTATAACAAAACATTCATCTTTTGTATCTTCCAAGGTCAAATCCCCTCGGGATTAACTTTGGAACCATGTACAGTGCTTTGTAGAACTGTTGTTAGTGTCAGCCTTCAGGATGAGTCACGGCCATTGGTTGACCAGATTGCTTTCTGTGAAAGCCTGGGAGAATATTTTTTTCTCTGAGTGACTCTCCTTAGACATACTATAGTTCATTTATCCCTTTCCTCTGAGGTCCCATAATCTCCTTGACCAGAAAATTTGGGACACCTCTGAGTTATAGGATATTACAGCACAGGTTCTCTTATGTCCTGAGTCCTTACTGACTTTGAACGGATAGGGCCAAAGCATTGGCTATCCTCATAGCCCTTATTTTTCTCCAGTTTTTGGTCTGTTGACTTACAATTTCAACCCTCCAGCAAAGAAGCTTCGTGATACTATTGCTCTATAATATAGGTAATTGAGCTTATCATCACTGGCTTTCTGAATATCAAACATCCTTGACTTAGCTTGACATTGCTATTTTCCATCAATCACTGATATTCTAATAACTCTCTATAGACTGTGATAAAAGCAGTTACACATTTTTACATAGACATTTAGAAATCCAAAGATGTACAAAATTGTAGCCTGTCAAGCCTATGGCATTTTGCCCAGTCTCTTACTCTGTTTTTTAGTTTACCAACCATTTACTTGAGAGAGAGTATAACAGTAACTGAATTTACACTGGAAGCAGTACACATCTAAAAGACAAGAATGACAGGCATTCCAAGCATAGTTTTAGTGTTGCATGGTGCTATGATCAATGTGATAAACCTTTTGAAGGTTCTTAGGACCAACATCTGATTCATGCTGTGTACATAAGTGCATGGTTTTGCTACTGCAATGTTTCCTCTCTTCCTGTGATATTCTTTTAAATACTCTATAATTTATTATCCACTGATTAGTGTTGAAGTGATTTCATTTGGAATATGAGGAAGCTCTGGCATTAACATCTTGTATTTCTTCTGGTTCACATGTATATGTATTTTGAGATGTAAATGTAGTAGTAGAATTATTATGTCAGTTCTTATATGCGTAACATTGATAGCATTCAGACACAAATAGTTTTTCAAATTGTTTCTATCGTCAGAAAGTGATGGTAAATTTAGGAGAGAGTGAGAAGTATGTTTTGCATGGGCTGCTATTTGCCTTTGGAAGAAAATACAAATTGAATACATGAGTAAACACATAGTGATATCTGTGCACCTGTATTTATAACAACCCAATTTGTGATAGCTAAATTTTGGAAACAACCAAAATGCCCATCATCTGAAGAATGGTTGAAAAAGATGTGGTATTTTTACACAATGGAATACTACTCAGCTATAAAGAATGATAAACTAGAAGACGTCATATATAAATGGATGTATCTGAACATATACTCAAAAGTGAAATAATCCAGACCTACATGTGTAAATATCATATAGTTTCCCTAGTGTAAGAACTCAAAAACAAGAAATAAAAAACGGAGAGGCATAACACAGCTCAATGGAAATCAAGGACTTAAGGGCTAAACAATGAAATGACTGCAAACATAAAACATAGGAAACATGGTAGAAGCAAAACCATGCACAGGATGAAGTAGATAATGGTGCTAAGAACCTTCAAAAGATTTATCACACTCAGTACAGCAATGTGTAACACTAAAACTGTACTTGGAATACCTGTCATTCTGGTCTTTTAGATGTGTGCTGCTTCTAATGTAATTTCAGTTACTGCTATACTCTCTCTCAATTAAATTGTTGGTTTACAGGAAAACAAAAAAGGGTATTAAACAAGAATAAGAGACTAGGAAAAATACCATAGGATTGACAGGCTATAATTTTGTATATGCTTAGATTTGTAAATGTCTGTGTAAAAATGTGGAACTGCTTTTATCACATTCTATAGAGATTTATTAGAATATTAATGAATGATAGATAATGTCAATTTCAAGTCTAAGATGTTTGATACTCAGAAAGGCAGTGAAGTTAAGCTCAAGTACCTATGTTATAGAGTAATAGTATCAGTAGGCTTTTTTTCTGGAGGGTTAAGACTGTAAGTTTACAGACCCAGGTTCCTGCGACTAACTTCCTGTTCCAGCCCAGCCCACCTACACCGCTGGGAGCTGAGCCTGCGCACCCGCCGCGGGTAAGCCCCTGCACCCCTCTGCCCTGCCTCTGCGTTCCCGCGACTAACTTCCTGTTCCAGCCCAGCCCAAACTGCACCGCTGGGAGCTGAGCCCGCACGCCGGCTGGGTCAGGATCCTTGGCCTGCCTTCCCTTTCCCTGCCCCCCCTTTTTTTTGAAACCCTCCAGCCCAAGCTCCAGCACTGAATCCATCAAATAGCCCGTTTGGCAACCGATCCAGTCCACGAGCCTACCAGGACTACTCAATCCCAAAGCTCCACCTCCACCTACAGACCACATCCGCCAGGATTCACAAAAGCTAGCAGCCAGAGCCCCAACACAAGAGTCAGGAACCTCTGTAGAAGAACCACCTTGGAGTCTCCAGACAAAATGCCCATAGACACAGCATAACATCACCAAAGTGAAGAGGTCGCTTCCATACAAAATGATAACAACAAGGAGTAGGAGGCAATCTCAGGACCCGTGCCCACCCAAACCAAATACAGAAGACACTATCATGGAAGAAAATGAGA